>JAUTDX010001443.1:0-42671 GCA_030844895.1 Ambrosia x helenae | reverse complement strand
GTTATAGTAAGTTTTGGTTGATATAACTTATAGGTATATAACATATAATTAGAGGTCCAATCACTTTTATTGGCTTGGTTTTGACTGAAGCTCTGCATTGAACCCCTTGCTTCCAAATTTGCTGGATTGATTCGTGCGCTAAAGCATAACAAATATAGAACCAAATCCAACAGATAAAATTTGATTCAGTTCCATGTATACTTCGGTTCTTGGTGTTGGAAATGTTGGTATAGCTGTAATAATTTACGATTCTACGAGGGGGTCTATCATGAGACAAATCTTAAATTAGAATGACAGTCCGACTATGGTACATTTTTATTTGCTTTTGGATTAAATTGGACGGCTTTTAAATTAATATACATTTGAAATTGGACCAACTATAAAGTGTGGGCGATCCTAGTGAAGAGTTATCGATGAACTCCGTTTGAATATGGACAATTCGGCGTAATATTAACTTATACTTGATTACTTTCTTTATTTCTTGCAGAGTCAATCTCAAGGAAGAGGCAGTGTAGATTCTCGAAACCGAAGGCCATCCCCATCGGCTGTTGTTGGTGGATTCGCTCCTTTGGAAGGTAATTATGAAAGTTTTAGTTTTAGAATGTATTTCTTATTATTAATAATTATCTTTTTTCCTTATGCCAGACAAGGTCCGAGTTCTCAAACATCGGTGAGCATTACTATTCCTTTATGTTGTTATTTACAGTGCATTTATCTCTTGTATATATACAAATTTAAAAAATAAAGTAAAATATATTTCCATTAGCTTCTTAGTGTTCGTTTTATTTGTTAGTATTATTTATGTTTGTGTTAATTGTTCAGACCGACGAGGAGGTTCTTCAACCTCTAGCTACAGAAATGATGATTACAACTGGAGATACGAAAACGATGATATTCCAATGATATTAATCATACCTCTGCTGCCTTGGAGAATCTTCAGTTGGATAGAAAGGCTCGAAATTTTCACCCCTCTTGGCGGTTTGTATTCTTAACCCCTGTTTTTTTTTTTTTTTAAATTTACCATTAGAAGGAGTATGGAACCCAAGTCGACTCGTTTTCAAGTAAATCAGTCATAATGGCCACTGAGATACAAGTCTCTGCTGTAGTGACAGCTGACTAGTACCTAATGATTGATATGCATGGTGAGTTGCACTTTGTAATCTAAACCTCTTAACTGCTAAAATTTGTTTTGCAGGCATGGTGGGGACGGTAGCAACAAAGACCACATGTAACGTCAATGGTACCCGCAAACATGTAGTTTGTAGCAGACTATAATGTATGTCTTTCTTAATACATGAGAGAGCTGTTTCATGAAGAACAAACGTTCATGTTCTTTGTTTTAATGTTTTATTAATGTTTACTCAACTTCAGTCAATATCTTCTTTGTCCTTAATTTCGAGTTTGGGTTTGATTTAGCATAAAACAATTGTTTTGGATGATTTAATGTTATGATTGTAAAGTTGATTGCAGTATTTTCATTGTTTGTGTTAGATGCTACTCTTTTGGGCATAAATTTACAGTTGCTTCTGTACATACATGACCGAATCTGCTGTGGTGTACATGTCCTGGTGCATACATATTACATATTATATAGTATAAGTCTTCAAAATATGATTGCTGCTCTGAATTGGGATGTTTGCTGTTTACAGTTTCTTATTATGTATAGATTGAAGGGTCCTTTTATTAGCACCCAAATCTTTTTTTTTTTTTTTGATAAGGCAGTTGCTTTATATATATATATATGGGATCCGGATATTTTGAAAACTCCTCTGAGTTGCGAGAACTTGAGAACTCCCCTTGTCCAATAATATCATGACACATAAGCTACTTAATGTTTTTTTATTAAAGGGCATTTGCGTAAAATACCATATCCCTACCCCACCCCACCTCACACCCTTTTAATAAAAAGATGCAGATTTTTTTTAAATTTCATTTTCATCTCTCTCTCTCTCTCACACACACACACCTTCTATCTCTCTTGTTCTCTCTCTCTAAATAATAATAATACTAATAAGAATAATAATAAGAATAATAATAATAATAATAAGGAAGACGACGACACAGGTGGTGTTCGACGGTGCAGGGGTTTGGTTTTTGCACGTGGTGTTCGACGGTGGTGGTGGTCTTTTTTGACGATGAAACAGGGGTTTGGTTTGACGACGGTCCGGGGACGATGAAGAAGAAGACGAGGTGGGATTTTTCGAAGGTGGGTGAATGGATCTGAATAAATCTGATCGTTGGAGGTTTTGGGATCTTAACGTGGTGGTGGTGGGGGGGGGGGGGGGGTCTCGAAGATGGGTGAATGGTGATGGTGGGATGGTGGTTCGATAATGGTGATGGTGGTGGGATGGTGGGGATGAACAGATCAGGTTATTATTATTATTATTATTATTATTATTATTATTATTATTATTATTATTATTATTATTATTATTATTCGTTGCTTTTGGTTTGTAACTGTACAGTATGCTTTTTTTTTTTTAATTTATGTTTTATGATTTCTATAGATAATAAGAATATATGATGAAAGATAAGTGCTAACAATGATCCTGTTGACTGTGATTAGATGATGATGGGAAGAAGATTAAGATGATTTAATGATGAAGAAGGATGGGTTTTCAGGGTTGGATGGGGTTGTGGGTGGATCGATGAAAGTTTGGATGGGGTTTGTGGTTTTCAGGCTTTGAAGATGAAGATGAAGGTTGGTGGTGGGGGGGCTATGGTGGTTTTTGGGTGGTGGATCGATGACGGTTGGTGGTTGGTCGATGGGTGGTGGGTGATGACGGTGGGAGACAGTTGGAGTGGCAGGGGTGGTGGCTCAGACGGTGGATCTATGAAGGTTTTTTTTTAATTTTTATTTTTTACTATTATTTATTATTATTATTACTATTATTTATTTTTTATTTTACTGTTATTATTATTATTATTTTTATTTTTCTGTTATTATTATTATTATTATTATTATTATTATTATTATTATTATTATTATTATTATTATTATTGGGTTCACCAACTTAAACATGGTTTTAGATTCAGGAAAAAAGGTGTGCATCCTTTTTGGTTTGTTCAACTCACTTGTGTTACACCAACGTAAACTGGTTTTTTTTAGTTGGTCAATCACTAATGGGTTACACCAACGTAAACATGGTTTTTTTTGGTGCTTTTTGCTTAGCATTCTAATAAACATTTTGGGGTTACACCAACGTAAAACACGTTTTTGATTTCGTGATTTTATTAATTGTGTTAGGATAGATTTATGGTATTTTGTAAGTATTTTGTTTCTTTTTTACACTGTGTAAATTGATACATTGTGTAAAACATTTCCACTAAATAACTTCATTTTTTAATTCATCTAATTTGTTATGTTTTGTGCAGACCAGGATCTAAATTGTTGAACAGTTTTACACCGGTGTAATTGCTTGAGTTAGTGGACAAGATTTTTGTAGAATTAGCTTAGATGTAGGTTTCTTTATATTTTTTGGTGGATTTGTAATTTGGTTATGTTTTACGTTTTTTACACTGGTGTAATTGGTTGAGTTAGTGGCAAGTTTTATCGCAAGATTTTGTAATTTGGTTATGTTTTTCGTTTTATTACACTGGTGTAATTTGGTTTGAGTTAGTGGCAAGTATTATTTGCAATATTTTTTGGAGAGAGAGTGAAATTTTTTGAAAAATGCTTTGATGGGAGACTGATGATAGATGACAGGAAGAGTGATAATATTTTGTTGATCCATACCCAAAATACCCTTAAGGCTCAATATTATAATTAGAAATTAAAATCAAGTTTTATTAATCCACAAGAAGACAAATGAATTGTAAGATGCAATCTCAACCATTGATTGCTCAAGATCAATGGTCAGAAAGTGGTTCCTATGGTTCTCTCAACTCATAGTGGTTTTCAAAGTATCCTAACCCTATATATATTTATATATATATAGGGTAGGGATCCTAAGAGAAACCAACCCCTATTTGAGAACTGAGAGAACCATTCTGGGCCACACATTTCATATAAAGGCAAAAAAAAAAAAAAAAAAAAATTTTTTTTTTGCTTTAATCGCACATTTTTATGCAAGGAATTTTTTTTTTTTTTTTTTTTGAATTTTTTTTCCATTTATACATATGTGTATATGTCAATTATACATATGTGTATATAGCAATTATACATATGTGTATATAGCATTTTTCAGCTATACATATGTGTATATTTCAGTTATACACATGTGTATACTGGAAATTTTTTTTTTTTCTTACATATAAAGCAACGATTTTTGCAAAAAAAAAAAAAAAAAAAATTTGCCTTAGAGAAATGTGTGGCCCAGAATGGTTCTCTCAGTTCTCAATTTGGGGAAAGGTTCTCATTTGAACCAAATCCTATATATATATATATATATATATATATATATATATATATATATATATATATATATATAGGGTAGGGTTCCTGTAGGAAAATTGGTTTGTGTGAGAAGTGTAGGAAGGATTAAAAACTGATATGTATGCATCATTTTTTTGGACGTATTCATTATGTTTTGGATTGTTTTGCTTAGAAAAACAACAAACATAACAATTAATAACCGAAAACAATGTATTTTAGGATTAAAACTTAAAACACTATGTCAATAACACTTTAGCAGAGTGTTTTAAGTAATTACTAGGGTGTTTTATCTGTAATTTAAATTTAATGACTAAAATATATTGGATTGTGTTTTAAATTTTTGTATATTGTTGTGTTAAGTGTTTTTCAAGCCAAAACAACCCAAAACATCATTCCAAAATAAAAAACATGATGGCTACATGTTAATTCTTAATCCTTCCTACATTTCTCACACAAACCAATTTTCCTACAAGATCCTCTACCTATATATATATATATATATATATATATATATATATATATATATAGGTAAAGTATATGGAGGAAACCCTCCTTATTTGGTAAACTCTGGAAACTCTGACTTCCCAACATTTTTTTTTTTTTTGAAAAAAATAGGGTATGTAATATACATTTTTTTAAGCATTTTGAGCCAAAAAAATCGAAAAAGCGCCGAACGGTTTTTTTTTTTAAAAATAAAAAACGTCTACTGTTTACATATAGTTAACACATTGTTAACACCTGTTATTAGCGCTTAACATGTGTTAGTCAAAATTTTATTTATTTTTTTAAAAAAAATACTCGGCGCTTTTTTTAATTTTTTTGGCCCAAAATGCTTAAAATCATGTATATTACTTACCCTATTTTTTTCAAAAAAAAAAAATATTGGGAAGTCAGAGTTTCCAGAGTTTACCAAATAAGGAGGGTTTTCTTTATATCCATTCCCTATATATATATATAGGATCTGGATCATATGAAAACTCACTTGAGTTGTGAGAACTAGAGAACTCCTCTAGACCAATCATTAAATGACACACCATCACCTTTGTAATTTTTTGTATTTTTATAATTAGGGACAAGAAAGTCTTTTATATACAATCAAGTATGGGGTTTTGGTAATTTTTCATATGTAATGATTACTCCTATTAATAATAATAATAATAATAATAATAATAATAATAATAATAATAATCTATATATATATATAAAAGAAAAGACTTTTGCTGACGTGGCGTGCAATGGAGGCCTCAACCTTGTGTCACGTGGCATCATAATGGAGAGTTTTTGGTGTTTTTAAATTGTTTCCTTTTTAATTAAATTGAGTTATTTTAGGAAAAAAGAATTTAAAAATAAATTTAAAATTTTCTCTCTCATATGTCCTCCCATAACTTTTAAACGTTTATATCTTTTATATACGGGATTTTTTAAAGAAAAAAATTACACCAAATTAACGAGCGTTTTATTATCTTTCCAACGAGTACCATAGTGCTATATAAAAAACGGAGAAAAAATCGACTATTTTTTGTGGGGTTTCGTTCATACAGGAAAAAAAAACACACAAAGTGTTCATGTTATCACGTAAAATTAGATTTTGTGGGGAATATGAGTTATTACTGATTAGAATACTATGAACATGCAATGATTGGAAGATTTTGTGGTTAGTTAACTTGAGCAATTTGTAATAGGTTATCACGTAAAATTAGATTTATCAACCCCGGGACCCTCCCGGGGTAATCAGCTAGTAATAATAATAATAGACAAACACTCTCTCTCTCTAATCAGATTTAAACTTCCTCTCTTCTTCTCTCTCTCTCATACACACAAACTTCTCTCTGGCCTTCTCTCTGGCCTTCTCTCTCTCTCTCTCTCTCTCTGAAAACAGGAAAAACGTTGAAGGTTAGACCTGGTGGTGGTGGCCGACGGTTCGTAGGTGTTTTTTTGATGGATCTGTGGGAGGTGGGTCTGAACGATGGTGCAGAGGGGGCGGAGGGGGTGGATTTGATGGTGGGTAGGGGCGGAGGGGTGGTGGATCTGATGGTGGGTTGCTAAATGGTGGGATAGCGGTTTCGATGGTGCAGAGGGGGGGTTTTGAAGATGATAGGTGGTGGTGGTTCCATGGTGATGATGATGAAGATGCAGGGTGGTTCGACTGTGATGGTGGTCCGGTGATGATGATGAAGATACAGGTATTTGATTATTATTATTATTATTATTATTATTATTAGGATTATTATTATTATTATTATTATTATTGTTGTTGTTATTGTTGTTGTTGTTGTTATTATTATTATTATTATTATTATTTCTGTTATTATTATTTTACTATTATTATTGTTATTATTAATCATATAATTTGTGAAAAGATAGGTTTTTTTATGTTGAAAATTTGGGTTTTGTATAGATGCTTGATGTAAGGAAACACCAGTTTTACACCAGTGTAAATATATATATAGGTATAATCACACTTTATGTTTTGACATCAGGTGAAATCAGCGGTGACAATAAGCTAGATCATCATGGTAAAAAAGACTTCATTCCCAAAGACTATGTGAAAGAAGCAAAGGCAGTCATAGATCGAAAGAAAGTCTCATTGGAACCTTTGTTCGCTTATTTCGTGGCTAACTTGGTCCTCAAGTTGTTCGGGATTAAGGTACATATGTTATTTCACAATGTCATCTTTCATATATTTATACAGCTATATAGAGATTGTGGGTGAAAACATGCCAACGAAACCTTGTAAATTACTAATCTTGTATGTAATAAGTGTGGAGTATTGTGTTCAAGAATGAAATCAAATAAGAGAGAATTTAGGCTTTTAGAAGTAAATGGTGATGTTTATGTTAAAGCCACACAATCACATGATGTAATGAACTTTTAATATAGTGATGAAATGTTATAATGAATTGAAACAGATTTTTTATGGTCAAGCTAAACAATTTATGTTTTCAAACATATAATAATTCGTTTTAGCCTTTATCAAGATTGAACTTTTGAATTTTGTAAGATTTTTTCGAATCTACTTTATGTTTTTGTTGAGAAAAACTATTATTTGAATGTCTTTTATTCTGTAAATCTGTTATATTTGTTGTTAAAAAATAACTATTATTTGACCCTTTTTTTAATTCTATTAATCTATTTTACATGTATCTATGTTATAAAGTTGATTGGAGAAAAGTGGTTAAACTTAAAAAAGGTAGTTAAACTAGAAAACTTTAATCTTGCTTTTCTTCATTCTTGTAGTTATAATTAGAATTATATCCTTTATAATGTGCACAGAATATTTTCCAGAGGCTGTAGGGAAACTAAACCACAAAGTGTTTTTTAATACAACCTTGTGGTTTAGCAATGTGCCTGGACCGGGACAAGAAGTTACATTTTCTGGGCATGATAACACTGGTGTAAACACCAGTTTACACCGGTGTAAATATCAATGTAAACCACACTATCCATCTTTTTCTAGGTTGTTTTTTACACCGGTGTAAATAACTACACCAGTGTAAATCATACAACAATTATGGATGGTTGGTTTATATAGACAAACACTTGTGTAAATAATTACACCAGTGTAAAAACGAGAGCGAGATGACAGAAAGTGCATTTTGATTTTTTTGTTTTAAAAAAGTAAATTAATTAAAAAAATAAAATAAAGTTAAAAAATGAATATTTTCATAATGGAGTTTTCTATTTCGGTTATTTACACCGGTGTAATACCTATTTTAGTGTGATGAAATACGTTTTTTCCAATGTTTTGTTGGTTATTTACACCGGTGTAATACGTATTTATATACGTATTACATGTTTGGAAAAAACTGGTTGTTATTTTTTATACATTTTGTCGATTCGGTTAATAATTTTGAGATTATTGGTTAATTGTCTCTTAATTTAGTTATTTATCTTCATAATGTTTAGGAATTTGTGTATGCATGTTTAGTTCTTTACAAAGTAGGTTTTCCTACGTTTTGATATCTAGATTATGTTTAAATTCTGTGATTATATGTTGCTATATTTAGTTGATGCGTTATATACTTTACAACTGATCAGAGAAATCGATTATTTGGATCCGGAAAGCATATGTGTTTCAATGCTTCTTGAATTTTTTTAAATATCCATCTTGAATTTTTTTAATTATGGTTAAGCTTTTTATTCATTAAAAAGAAGCTATTGTTCTTGTTAATTACTAATCAGAAAAGTTATTTAAAACGCTGAATGATTTTAAGCAAATTCTTTTGAACTATAGTGGTTTTCTTTTGTATATAGATATTATTGATTTCTCTAAATTTCTTATTTTGGAAAACTAAAGCCACACATTTGTAAGAAGATAGTACATACTGTTGCGCAAAATTAAGTTGAATATAGTGTTTAGTTATAATCACTCACTCTATTTCTTGATTGGGAGTTTTACAATCTAAAATTTATATTTTTCAGATGAATGATGGATGCCAGGCCGATAAGATTTCGTTGATGGTTGATGTGTTGAATGATGGGTCAACTGAAACCAAAATAAATTGTGTGAGATTGATGGAAAGTTTAATTAATGGGTCTGAAACTGTCCCAAGTTTGAGTCTTTTAGTCGGAGTTTTAAGGTTAGTGAAGAACAGAAGACACCCATCCGGGATATTGGCCGGGCTCCGGTTGTTAAAGACCATCAGTTCACAACAGTCGCTAGGAAAGTCAATTATAATTGTAGGGGGCATTAGACATTTGGTTGAAATGTTGCCTCTTTCAGGTACATTTATGATCAATGCTAATTTGACGATTTTGCATATAATTCATCGACTTTAAAATATACAAATGTTTCTTGATTTGCAGCTACTGGTGTTGTGTCCACTGTTATGGTCCTTTTGTGTGTGTTCTGGCTTGGCACAGTGAATGTTGGCTTTCACGAAAACGGTCCACCAGTTAAGTTTGGTGGCGTTGCTTTCGCGCTTGGTGTATACGGATTTTGCTTTTCAGGACATTTTGCTTGGTGTATACGGATATACCAGTCAATGGCTTTCAGAACCAAGTTTACAAAGGCAATGATAATCTGGTGAGACACTTTAACTTTTGAAGTCAAAAACCACTTCTGATCTTTGTCAAACATGCTACCTTTTTATGTTAGTTATGAATTTGCAGAAGTAATAAAAACTTGTTGGGTGCAGGTTCTTGTGGTTCTAGAGAAATACTGTGCACCCGAGCTTGCCGGGCTTATGTTGGTGACGAGGCTCAGTCAAAGAGAAATGTTCAAGTTTTTTGTGGTGTTTTACACCAACGTAAATTTCTAGAAAAGTGTAAAACTCGAGGGGATAGATTAGAGAACAGCAAATGTAAAAATTATGAATGTTACTTTTTACACTGGTGTAATGATTTTTATATATGGGTTTGGGTTTACTGAATTAAAAAAATAAATTAAAGTTAAAAAATATGATTTTTTAAATAATGAAATAAAAAATTAATATGATATTATATTAATTGTTTCTCTTTCATGGCATTTTACTAAATACCCTTTATTTGACTTTATTATATTAAAAAACACTTAATAAAATGTCAAGACAAAAAAGTCCCATCATTTAATCTCAACCATTGGATCATCAAGATCAATGGTTCAGATGGGTTCTCTAGTTCTCACAACTCGGTACAGTTCTCACATGATCCTAACCCTATATATATATATATATATATATTATATTATATATATATATATATATATTATATATATATATATATATTATATATATATATATATATATAAAGAGGCGGTCAGCGGCTGAGAACAAAATACAAACATTAAAGCTGTTTGGTGGTCAGATATTTAACCTTTTGTTACAAATTTATAAAACTCAAAATTTTAGATCAAAAAATATAACAATAATCAAAGTCAAAAGTATATCGACAGAATATGTATTTAAGGAAGTAGAGGGGCTCCTGGAAATATTAGTACCTGCTGATATTGACATACCTTGGAAAGAGGTGAAGACTTTAAGGAAGCAGACGGGCTCCTGGAAATATATTGAGGTGTATGCGACTGTTCGGAGCTGGAAACAGAGTGGCTAGCAAGGGGGCAGTGGGCGGAGGAGCGCATCAATTGACTTAGGATAAGGATGATGAATTTAAAGACTTAAGAAATCCGTGTTACACTTGAGATGTTTTCATCCGGTGACGGGCCTTCAAATGAGTTGGTAACCTTTGCCAAATTTAGTTGATTGTAACTTATTTAATCCTAGCTCGTCTAATAGATCATGGTTGGCTCTCTTGTATGCTAAAACATCCGGACATGGAACAGTCTTAGGACGACTCTCAATTAAGGTAGGTCACCCCCTCTTGATTCAAGTAGAAGGCGAGTTTTGCATCTTAATGCAGGCATTCCTCCCTTACATGCATTTGAAACAGATTCTTACTACCTAAATTGTAGTATCATTTGGCTAACACATACCTCAATATTGCGTCGCTTATCAAGGGGAGGTACGATTGGGGAATATCATTCAATTTTGGATTGATTCGTGGATTTCTCAAGAGCCATTAAAAGAATTATTCCCTAATATATTCTTATTGGAAAATGACAAATTGTGCTTGGTGAATGGTTGTTATTACAACATGTGTCTTTGTTCAGAAAGTCGGATCGTTAGGTTTGGTTTGGTTTAATGATTCTAGTGGTTTGTTTTAAGTGGCATGTATGAAGGATAATTTGTTCAAGTCATCATTTTTGCCTCTCAATTTCTTATCGAATGGAATAGATGGATTCTAAAAAAGATTAATGTTTTTAGCTTGGAAAGCGATTATGGACCGAATTCCAACCCTTTTGGCGTTGAGAAGAAGAAACATTAATTTGGGTTCGGTGGTTTGCAGGCACTGTGGAGAGGAAGAGGAATAGAGTGACCATCTTTTCACCTCATGCTATTGCTCCACGATGATTTGGCAATTCGTCTCAAGATGGTGCATAGTCCCTTGATATATGCAGAGCCGAGCCTAAGGAGTTAAGTGTCTCGTTTGAGCCGAAAAGGCCCTTAGGCCCTAACGAATTATATAAACTATTTTTTTAAACAACGATTAACGCTATAGCATTAAACATATCAAAAATATAGTGTAAGAATGACATACCGTAATAGCTAACGAATGAGTTGTGAAGCCCTCCTAGCATTTTTAAAGCAAATTGTTTGATCACCTTTGCTCAGTTTATACTCTCTAAGATTTTGATTAACATTTAACAAAACACTAAATTTAGGGCCAAACTTACAACTATCAATTTGGGTTACATTGTGTGAATCAAGGAAGTTGAAGAATGTGTGTGTGTATATGTGCCTTGAGTGGTGCAAAGGTGGTTAACTGGTTGTGGCGGTGGCAAGTGGACTTTTGTGGTCATTGGTCGACTGTCATGGTTGTTGTTGATGTTGCATCGCTGTTTATTTCTTTATTTTTTTAAATGGTTTTTATTGTTTTTATTATTATTTAAATGCTTGGATTATGGATCATAATAAGTTTATTTGGACCACTAAGGTATAATAAATTATAAGGTTTTAGATAGGCCCTTTACACACGCACAAAAGGGCCTCGACCTAGGGTGCGACTCAGTCATCCTGGGGTCGGCGTGGATATATGCGTTCTCGGTTCAGGATCTTTTCTTGTTACATAAAACGTTGAAGTTGGGTGAAACGAAAGATAAGATTTGTTAAGGGATCATCCTCACAATATGTTGGTGTATTTGAAAGACGAGGAAAGACGTCATTTTTCCCAACAAGGAGGCTAGTATTTCGAAGATCGTGGTGACATCAAATTGCTTAAATACTTTTGGAGTTGGATTAATAATAGATACCTACTTAAATTATTATGAAGAAATTGGTGTAATTTTGTTTTGCAGTTATGTTATTGTTATTATATGTGCTTTCTCATTATTTTATACAAAATAATGAAAATAGTGATCGTATGTGAATTGAGTGAGAATGGACTGTGTTAATCATTAACATGCATAATTTAATAACACAATTTTCATTTGAACATGATTTAATAACCAACACGCTTTTGTGCCATTTGCTTTTGACACATTTGGAGGGCTAGCCCCCGAGGCAATCCGGTTCTTAAAAAGAGTTCAAAAGGTGGTGCAGAGCAACTCTCCAGCGACGAAGGACCTAAGTTTTATTTTTAACAGAGTAGGTTTTTCTATTCAAAAGGGGGTAGCGGCGCAACTTGTGGCCCGTTTTACCCGCCTCCCACTTGTAAGAATTATTTGTTTATCTATTAATTAAAAAAGATATTATTATTTAAAAAAAAAATATATAGTTTTATATAAATCAAAAGTTTAGAAATTTCTGTTGTAAGAATAAATTAAAGAACAAATAAACATTTCTACAAGTAAAACTTTTTAACTTTCTATTCTAAACATATAAAAATCTATTTAACTTAATTAGTACATGTAACAAATGATATATACGTTTTTTAATTCGATTTCATTTTACGGGTTTAAACGTCTTCTGTATTTTTACAATCCACTATTAACAAAAACCCATTTGAGCAAAGATATAAAAGAACACAATCATTCTACATGAAGGATTTCTTCTCCTAGGAAACATTTGACATAAAGTTGATAGCTAGAAAACAAATTGCACCAATAGAACATTGCTTGTACTATATAATTCCAACATTAAGCGTCTTGGGTTAGATTATTAGGATGAAGATATTTGGGGTAATGAAGATAAGCGAATCTAGACTTGGAAGAGAATTCCGGCTACAATTGAAGTAGGATGTTTGGGTCTTACTCCGTTAAGGGATGCTAACATCGTGCTTCTCACAAAGTGATGGTGGAGACTTAAAAATGAACTAAGGCTTTATGAAGAAAAGTAGTTGATCCAGTGTATAGCTCTAGTCGTTATTGGCCCATCTTTCCTTATTTTAAGAGTTTGTCGGGCACTTGGAGCACACTCACTAAGCTTGGAGATCACTTAGCGTATTCGAATGATAATTTTGGATGTTTGTTCAAAGATGAAGAAAACGTTTTTAAGTGGAAGGGGGACTAAACAGGTTGCCTTCCATGATCAAGCTTAAGTCTGGGAACGAGCTAGTTTTTTCTTTTAAGACATTGGTTATCGCCAAAGTTGTTGAGGATATGAAAGCTTAAGTTTTTTTGTGGATTAAGAATATATCTCCTTTAAAGGACTTAGTTTGGTCATTGTCGTTTTCCGTCATACGGCTGTTCCCGTAACTCTACTCTCGACTTGGATTATATATCCAATAAGGTCCGCTCTCGGCCATTCCACACGCTGCCTAGCAGAGGCGTGGTTATCTGAAGTGGATTCTCTCTTTTGTAGTAGATGCCGAACCTGCTGCCCCATTGACTAAGAGGGGGACAGGGATCCTCTTTCTGCGGGATGCTCTTTTTGCGCTACGATGTACTTTTTTACTCTTTATAAGTGCGCCACTCCTTCTTTTGTCCTATATATGTAGCTGATAATTAGGTTAAAGGCCTGTTGTAATTTGTTCGATGTATTGTTCTTTTTTGTTTTTAGCGCCTTGGTAGTTCGGGCAATAAAAGTATCCATTAATAAAAAGGGATTTGTGAGTATTTATATTGATTTTTATAAAGGATTTTATGATTATGATATCTAGATTTATAAAAATTAGATTGTGTTATTGTGTTTTTCATAAATATTGGATTTTAATCACAAATAAAAAAATATTAAAGAAAAACGAGACATGTATTTTATTATTTTACACGAACATACGATCAAAATCTAACCATAAAAAAAGTAAAAGTAAAGTTCAATATGTGTAACTTTACTAAAAAAACTATATCTATAATCAAGCAAAGTTTTATATTAGACATAACCTTTAAGATTATAGTTAACAACATTTAATAATCGCTTTTTAAAAACAACTTTTTAACAACCAACTTATGATTAATCATATATGTAAATCAATAATAAAAATAAAAAAAAAATACCCACCTTAAAGCTATTTTACAATATTTTATATTTAATATTTTTTTATATAATAATTTTAAAAGCTAGAAATGTTTAAAAAACAAAAACCAAACTAATCCAGACAACCAACTTGCAGACACGTGTCATCCTCTTACTAGTCAGCTGTACCGCACTTCTCCTACACCAGCTACACCATAGCCTAGATTCCCCAGATATTTTCTTGCTGACATGTCAAGGGCAATCTCGGTACAACCCTTTTTATTAAGGGCATTTCCGTCTTTACATCCCAACAAAAACCTTTAACTCATCACACAACGCACCACGTGTCCCTTAAAATCGGATCTTTAAAGATCCGCAATCCGCCCCAAACACATCTCAGCCCGTATATAGATCCCCTTATCCACGTCATCACCTTCCTTCCTACATGTAAGCCTACGTGTACAATGACATGGCACATTATTGGCCCTCGTTACCTCCACATCATCACCAGGCGTATAAATATACAATAATAATAATAATACTAATAAAGTAATAATAATATCCTCGTCTTCTATGAACCAGTAGATCGTAAACGCTTCTGTGTGTTGTCAGACGTCCTTTTACAAACCCTAGATTTATATATGCTTCATCTGAACACGATTTAATTAAAGATAGTTTGTGATTTTTGTTCTGTGAATTTTGTTGATTATTTTCAGGATTTTGTTGACTGAAAGTTTAGTCAAAGACCTGTTTGTTCTTCGTTATTTGTGTAAATGTAAGTATTTCTGGTTAATTAAGTTAAATGAAAGCATAGGATGAGGTTTTGTGTGATTTTGTTAGGTGAATTTACTGTTAATTTGTTTAATTGTTTGTTGAATGTATTTGGATGTAGTTTAGGTAAGATCTGGATATAATTATATATATTTGGTTGATTTGTGTAGTTATATACTGAATAAGGTACGATTGGTTAGATTTTTAGGGTTTGGTGTAAAATTTATGTGTTTTGGGGGTTGGATGATGGTGTGGTTAACCTTTTGATTATACTCTACATGGTCGAGGATAGGAGTATGTGGCAACGTAAGATTAAGGTTAAGGACTTTTAGGAGGACGGTTTGGTTTTGTAACGGATTCTTGTCTTAGGGGCTTAGCTTTTAATTTTGTTTTGGTGGCCTATGTGTGTTATCGCTTGCTTATGTGTCTATATGAGGTGTAATATGTCACGCTATGTTGTATGCTGTATTTAGAAAAGCTATGTGCCTATGTATGTTGTTTTTTACTCTTATGTCTTGGATATGGTTTTGATGTTGGGGGTCTGACTGAAAGCAGTCTCTCTATCTCTTGGGTTAGAGGTAAGGCTTGCCTCCAGGCTCCGTCCCACCGTCGCTAGACCCCACCAATAGCTTGGCTATAGGTGGGATTATAGTGGGAAGGTGGTGGTTGTAGTTGTTTTCTAGAACTTATGAATTGAAAAGGATTAGAAAAATTGAAGACAATTGTTTGATGATTAAAACATGGATATCTTAAGAATATAACTGTGTTTTATGGTTCTTTGAATTTCTATAGGATTCTGTAATCGGTAGGTTTATTCCTTGGAGACAGCGTTATGTGCCACTTCTCTTTGAAGAAAGAATTGAACTTGTTGTGTCAGACCTGCACCGTGTTCATAATTGTTTTATTTGAATCTGGTTGATGAGGAGTGTTGGTGGGAGTACTAGTGTCCCGGCAACGTACAGTTCCGCAGAACGCAATAACCATAATCGAAAGGAGCTGAAGGAAGTGAGAGATGGAGGTGCATTAAATGGTCATTTACTGTCTGAGGAAGAGGAGTCGAGGGTTAATGAGGATGTAAATGGTGGTAGGCAAATAGAGTTGTTCAAGTCGCAGGATGCAGTTTAAACGGCCACAGCAGCAACAACCTCAAGGGCCTGTGATTCAATGGGAGAGGTTTCTGCCTCTCCGGTCCCTCAAAGTTCTGCTTGTAGAAGATGATGACTCAACTCGTCATGTTGTCAGTGCCCTGTTACGTAATTGCAGCTATGAAGGTGTGTAGCTATTATATTGTTGAATATTTACTTTTTAGTGGTCAACAAACTGATACATGCTGACGGTACTAGAAAAAATAGAAAAATGGTGGTTTTTTGACACTTTGTTTGAGAACTCCTCCCATTTTATGATTGTTATTTCATAACGTTGATTCTAGTTAGGTAAACTAGAACACACCTCTTGAAAGCATTACTTAGAACATCATATTGTATCTTTATGTTAAAGGCTAGCTCCTTTAGATGCATGAAATGTGAAAAGCTTGTATGAGAAGCAATGATAAAGCATAATCAACCAATCAGACATGCATGTGACAAAAGACATAGTTTACATGGGAGATCCATTTATCCAAATCCAAATGGCCAAATTACAATAAAACACATCGAAAGAAAAAGAAATGCGATGAATATAAGTGTGTAAACGATAGTTTAACTCTGATTACATCATGGGTTGGCATTTTGGTCGGTGAAGATTTGCATGATCATGTGCTTCACTTATAATATCACGTTAATCTAAATATAGCATATAAGAGCTGGCCATTTTCCTCATCTTCCACTTACTTAGCAGCTGCATTGATACCTGTTAATGAGCATAGGTGTCATTCAATGGAGAACAATCTTGCAAGAAATGATATTCTGTTATTGCATAATTCATTGACCACATATGAGTTTCTCCATTGCAGTTACCGCCGTAGCAAATGGTCTAGAAGCATGGAAAGTACTGATTGATCTCAACAAACAAATTGATCTAGTTTTAACCGAGGTAGTTATGCCATATCTATCAGGAATAGGTCTTTTGACCAAGATCATGAACCTGGTACCTCGTAAAAATATTCCAGTGATCAGTGAGTATCGACCTTGTTTTCATAAGCATTATAAACCGTTATGCATTATATGTTCAATTGCCACACCTAATAAATTTTATGTGCAGTGATGTCATCTGATGACTCTATGGGTATAGTCTTTAACTGTTTATCCAAAGGTGCAGTTGACTTTTTAGTCAAACCCATTCGAAAGAATGAGCTTAAAAACCTCTGGCAGCATGTGTGGAGGAAATGTCACAGTGTGAGTTAATTTAGTTATTATGCTTTTGGACTTTGTCTTCAGGTTTGTTTAGAGTTAATTTGGTGGAGTAGAATGCCAGTGTTTTGTTCTACTTCGTTTTCCCAACAAAATACATAAGGGCACTAAAGCATTTTCTTTGTTCTTTTTTGCATTAATTTTTCATATTTTCATCAGTCTAGCGGTAGTGAGAGTGAGAGTGGGGTTGGTGCTCATAAACCTACAAAAGACGAGAAGGATTGAAGTATCTGATGACGAGAGTGATGACAGTGATGAGGATGATGACAGGAGCATAGGCCTGACTGCAAAGGATGGAAGTGATGATGGAAGCGGCACTCAGGTAAATATCTAGCGACTGGATGAAAATAACAATGTAAAAAGAAATAGTAATGAAGGCTGACTGGGAATATAAGCATTTACATCTTATGGTAGGAAGGGCCAAACCTCAGAGCAACGGTAAAGTTGCTGCCATGTGACCTGTAGGTCACAGGTTCGAATCGTGGAAACAACCTCTTGCAAAAATGCAGAGTAATGATTTGTACATCAGGTCCAAGCTGGCCAGACAACCCCGGACCCCGCGCATGTGGGAGCCTCATGCACCGGGATTGCCCTTAAACATCTTATTTAGGAGTGTATGTGTGTATGCATGTGTATGTGCATGGGTGTGTGCGCACCTCCCTTGTGGGTGGGTGTGTGTGTGCTGGCATGTGCGTGCATGTGTGTCTGTTTTCTTTCTCTTCACAAAATCAAAACATCAAATTGTTTTATTTCCACTGTTCTGTTATATACTAAAATCTTACACGTTGTCTTAGAACTTAAATCAGTCACTTGTGTAATATTTTTGGGTTGATGTTGGATTTGACCAAGACCAACTCTCAACATGTTAGCTGTTGATCCCTTAAATTTATTTCTCCTTTTTTTGCAGCGGTTACACTTTACTCCATTTCAGCCTTGTTGAAATGCCATTTTGACACGTTGAATCATTTAAATGCTTGATGAACAATTTTATATATGGGTCAATGCCATTTTGAGGGACTAAACCTTTAAAATGTTGAAAGTTCATTGGTTTTATTCAATACTAATCATTAATCTTATATCAAAATTAAATACCAATACTGTAAAGCAAGACAACTAATATATATGTTATTGGTTATATAGAGTTCTTGGACAAAAAGAGCGATAGAAGTTGAAAACACAAAGTATTCTTGGGACCAATCAACGGGGCCCCCTGATAGCACCTGTGCCCAGGTTATCCATGCAAGACCAGATAAAGTTAGCATAAGAGAGCATGTTGGAGAGGATGATAATTTAGGTAACACATTGGTGTTTTTTTGGTTTAAAACTTTAAATCAAATATATCATGATTTTTTTTTTGGGTAAATGCCTTTATAACATAGACTTACATAGTGCATGCAATTGCAACAGGGAAAGATTTGGAAATTGGAGTCCCCAGAAATTCGGGAAAAAACATTGAACCAAACCTGAAAGAAGCAAGTGAACCAAGGACCAAGTCTACTAATAATGTTATGGTTTCTAAAGCAAATGAATCCCTAAATGGGAAGGGCTCGCCTGCCCTTGAGCTCAGTTTGAAGAGACCGTTGGACTTAGAGGATACCGATACCAGCACCCATAAGAGAAATGTTTTAAAACAGTCTGACCTTTCAGCTTTTTCGAGGTATTTTTCTTATTTTATCTAGAAAAGGCTAAATCCAACATTGATCATATAGTCTAGAGGTGGCAAGATGTGTGGGTTGCGTAGGTAAGGGATCAATAGGGGTCTGGGTTGAAACAAGTTATTTTTAGTACGAGGTGAAACATGCTGAAAAACATTGAGTTGGGGGTCGGTGACTTGCACATACACTTTTTTTTCTTTTCCTAAAGAATTAGCAAGTAACTAATGGTTAATTATGATTATAAACACTTTGTTATTGTAATAATAATATAAGATTCTGTTTGGTTAGACTTGAATAGAATGCCAAATGGACGAGGTAATGGAATATGCATGGTGATGGACTGGTTGTCGTTGACCTGTAAGAATGGCATGACTTTTAATGTTATGCATTAATACCATGTATATCAAAGCCTCATCTGAGATCATAAAAGAAAGATATATTATTAGTTATATACTTGTATATGGAAAAATTGTAAAGAAGAATAATGTTATTGAAGATTACATAAATAAAACTGAGCAACATCACAATTTTCATTCCATCGCTTGATGGATTGAAAAAAAAAAAAAAAAAAACACAAAATCACGTAAATGGAAGGAAAATGATTCATTCCATTCTTGTAGACGATACATGTTTTTTTTTTCTTTTTTCTTTTTCCCACCATTTCAATGGAATGGAGCACTCCATTCTTTTAAACTTATATTTTTTGATAAGACAAGGTGTTCTTTGTAAACTTTTCTTTTTTCTAATAAAAATTTAAATCAAAAATGGTGGAAAAGTAAAGTAAAAGTACAACCAAACGTGATGGAATGCTACAGATCATTCCATTCTTTCCTTCCTTCCATTACCTCATCTTTTTATGATCATTTGTTCAATTTTGTCCAACCAAACAGACCCTAAGTTTTTTAATAAAACCAAGGTAGGATGTCGTATACATTAAAAGCGACTTCAGACTCGCTCTTTTGATTTATAACTCATTTGAGATAAAGCACAACAATCGGCTAATCTGGGTTGAAATTGCCACCTTTATTCTGATTAAAAACGACTTCAGACTCGCTCTTTTGATTTAACTCATTTGAGATAAAGCACAGCAATCGGCTAATCTGGGTTGAAATTGCCACCTTTATTCTGATTCCCATTGCCATACAGGTATAACACCACATCGAACGCCAATCAAGCTCCAACCGCAAATGTAGGCAGTTGCTCACCAGTAGATGTTACTATTAGCTCAGAAGCAGCAAAACCCGCAAACATACAATCTAATTCAACTGGAGCCCCAAATCTAGGTTCTAATGGCAGTAGCACTCATAACAACGACATGGGCTCTAGCACCAACAAAGCATTGGATGACAAAGCAATTCCTCCTGGTCTTTGTGAGGGTGACAAGGCGTCACAGTTTCAAGTTCGCCACCATCATCACCACTACCACCACCATCACCACCACCATGTCCATAAGACACAACAGCAACAAGAACTGCCTAACCAGGATGGCGAGTCTTCTAGAAATACGGTTTCTAATGGTTTTAACAATACAGGCTGAAGGAAATGCTGCTAATTATGGAAGTGGATCAGGTGGAAGTAACAATAAGAGTAACGGAGAAAATGGCAGTAGCGGTGGTGAAAAGGGCAACAGCTATACTGCCATAGCTGAAGGAGGTGATAATGGAGTTGCTGAGAAGGGTAAAACTGGAAATGTAAGTGGAAGTGGAAGCGCGAGTGGTGTTGATCAAGACCGATTAGCTCAGAGAGAAGCCGCCCTTAACAAGTTCCGCCAAAAGAGGAAAGAAAGATGCTTTGAAAAAAAGGTATTCCTCATGCCTCTGCAAAAGACCATTCTGTCCTTTTAAGTTCTATGATATAAATTATAAAGGTGACGTTCTTTTTTTTTTCCCATCCGAAGGTACGATACCATAGCAGGAAGAAGCTGGCAGAACAGAGACCCCGGGTTCGTGGGCAATTCGTTAGACAAGGGGCGAACGGGAAGGATGCTGATTTGTGACGTTTATTTGGATTATGGAATATGATGCATATGAAGATGAACTGTGTAGATATGAAGGGAACATTTTCCATAAAGTACTCTTCAGAAAGAAGAAAAAGCGCAGACTCCCCTCATTGTTGTTGTAAGTTCCTGTTTTATAATGTTTCTGGTTTGATCCTAAGAGGGAAAAACCCTATTCCCAATAAAGAATTCTATGATTTGATTGTAATTTGGTTGTTGGACTCATTTTACGCGACTTTAAAGACACTCTTTACGCCACAGTTATCTTGTTCAATTAATGTACCTTCTACTTTTATGCCTCTTGAGAATGTCTGTTTGAGATTTCTTGATCAGCGTGCGTTGTCTGCACCTATCTCCGTTGGGCGTGACTATCATAGCAAACACGCCCAACCTGGAGAGAGGACGTCTCAAAAATCTATAAAACCTGTAAAGGTGAATATTTGGCAACATGTTCTCCGCTATTTGGCAAGGTGCTGTGGATAGACGTCTTTGCATCCTTATGAAGAGGATGCCTTCAAGAGATCGTCTAACCTTAAGACCTATGAATCGTTTTTTACTAAACGCACTGTTCGATCAATTTTTTGCGAGCAATTCAATGTTGCACTCTTCACATTTCTATGCATGCCGAGGTTGAGAGGGTGTTTGATTTGTGTTTGTATTATATTTTATGATCAAAACCGAACAATCAGTTTCAGTATGAAAACCATTGTCATTAGAGTGTGAAAATTAACACCCTTATTAAACATGTGTATTCATTTTAACTCGTTTAATGTGTTAGCTATGACACATTAAGTACAACATTTAACTCGTTTAATGTGCTGTGGATAGACGTCTTTGCATCCTTATGAAGAGGATGCCTTCAAGAGATCGTCTAACCTTAAGACCTATGAATCGTTTTTTACTAAACGCACTGTTCGATCAATTTTTTGCGAGCAATTCAATGTTGCACTCTTCACATTTCTATGCATGCCGAGGTTGAGAGGGTGTTTGATTTGTGTTTGTATTATATTTTATGATCAAAACCGAACAATCAGTTTCAGTATGAAAACCATTGTCATTAGAGTGTGAAAATTAACACCCTTATTAAACATGTGTATTCATTTTAACTCGTTTAATGTGTTAGCTATGACACATTAAGTACAACTATTTCTTTTTTTTTTGAACGGCAAATTTCTACACCCTATGGGACTTGAACCCATGACCTTCTTCTTAGGTGTTCCTAGAAGCTTTGCTTCTACCATTAAGTACAACTATTTCAGATTTCAAAATTCATATACTAATAATTGGGGTAAAAGAATAGTGAATTATCTTTATATTAATTTGACTTTTATATAGAAAAATTCTAGCAAAAATTAACCTCTAGTCAAGTCATCAACAAATTAAATATTTCCTATTAACTATACAAAGTTTTATGTTACATTCACTGTTTTTTTTTTCTTTGATAGCTATGCCCAACCACTAACTTTTCCTTAATTGAATATTTATCACTTATCATTAACTAGATTATTTTTAACTTAGAGATCATTTGTCTGTTCGGAACAATTTACATCAAGACATGGTGATTTTAATGTGACACCCTAACTTAATATTTACACACCTTTCCCACTTCATCTCTCTTTATATAGAGAGAAAAATAGGGTTTGGTGTATGAATATTAGGCTCCATGAATTACAACCAAAGTGTGGAATTCGGATAAGCATTAGATGTTTCAGTCAGACTACATTAAGTTGTGTACGTGTAGTACTGTGATAAGATAATAAAAAAAAACTAAAAGAAAGTTATCTTTATTGTAATTTTTTAGATGCGTATTGTAGAGATAAAAAAAACAGAGAATATGTAATTAAGATTATTAACATCGCAATCAATGTGTCCATCTATATAATTTAATTAAAACTAGTAACATGTTTCGCGCGTTGCCGCGGCTTAAACCGAAAAATCACTTCTTAACATTTACACTACTCATTCGACAAACTTTACACTACTCATTAAGCTTTTATTAGTTTTTTTTTAAATATCTTATTTTAGATGTTTACTTTAGTGTTTGATATTTTAATGAAAGATTAATGTTCTCATTCTCTACACATTTTTTTCTCTTATGTATATGGATTGGATGAAAACATGGATAATGTTGTATCGTTATTATGTGTATACCAATTTTCTTTTGAAATTGATACATTTTATTTATAAATCAAATAATTAAAATGTTATTATTCAGAAACTTGTTACCCTATCAGATCTTCATCTTCAAACTATCATCGCTACATTAAAGTTGGTTCTGGCTTCTTCGCATCACCACCTTCGTGCCACCGTTTCTATCCTCTCTTTCGGTGACCTCTCTACCGGCAACCTCAGCTGGTTCTGGTCACAACACCATGTTCTTCAGCCGTTTGGTTGTCATAGAGTAGAGAGAGAAAATATGATAGAAAGAAGAGATTTAGTGGGACAGAGGTTGGACCCAGTGTTACAACATACCAATGCATAAAATATCACTAAAGCATAATGTACAACATAGCAAAGCATAAACAACTTGTAAATTAATAGGGGAAATGAAATTAAATAATCCTAACTTTAGAGGGTTGGAAGAGAATAATCCCAACTTGAAACTTGTAAGATAATAGTCCCAACCTGTCAATGCTTTTAATTTGTTAAACCCAAACTAACAGTGGTTAAGTTTGTCTCTTAAATGCCTACGTGGACAAATCTGTCCCACTTGGAATGCCCATTACCCAAAAATAGGTTTATGATGTTCTTTGGTTAGAATGCCCATTACCCAAAACCTGGAAGGATTGAGTTGGGGACATGAGTTATCATGTGGTAAGAGTGAGGTCCAAAACAAGTTATGGGTGGTGTGTGGCTGTGTGGGGCTTGAGTTGGCAACTCACGCCAAAACCCTCCAATCACCTCAAAAACCAATTTGAAATGTCAGATACTTAACTATACTTATAATATATTCTTTAATAATGATTTTAAATTTTATTACATATTTTTTAAAGTTATATAACATATTAAGAGGAATGTTCTTGTACAAATGAGTCTTATCCTATAAATAACCCTTAACGTGATAAGTGAATTAGAGAAAAAAAAAATTTGAACTCTTTTTTCATTCTTATCAAACACATATTTTAGTACTGAAATCTAAAAAAAAAACAAAATAACAAATTTTTTTAGTGTAGAGTAATTACATAATTACTCTAGTGTAAACTAGAGTAATTACTCTAATAATATAATTACACTAAGTCTTTTATTTTTCATATTATTCATTTAGAAATCATGTTTAATCAGATGGAAAAAAAATCAAAAAAAAAAAAAATCTTCAATTCATTTTTTTTCATCCCTACCCCAAATGTGAAATAGATCATGGATTCATATCCCCCTTCACCTTCTCAACATCAAAGTTGCACCAAATCAAACTGAAAAATATTTGACCAAGACTGAAATAACTTAGCAAAGATATAAATACCATAATACCCAAATTTCTTTTTACAATTCTCTTCAAACAAACTAGGGTCTTATTAATAACTAAACAAACAAATGGCTAATGAGCTATATATGTAAGTTATTGAAATTGTATCAAAGAAAACAAAAATTACTATTAATCTATACTTCTCTCATAAAATCAAGATTTCCTCAAACTTTAGGTACATTTTCATCTACTTACCATCATCAACCAAAGACACATTTTCCATTTGATCAACATTTTCATCATCTTTTGTGGTTTGTTCATCACCGGTAACCTTAATATCGGTCTGCTCTTCCACAGGTTTTGGGCTTTGTTCCTCACTTGTAGCCTTCACATCTACCTGTAGTTATCATTAAGATAAAAATCGCTAGATTGGTTAACGGGTTGCAACCTAAAAAGAATCAAGTGGCAAGATAAGTTGAGAATTGACCTTGTTCTTGTCGCGCCACCCGAGTCCAAATGGTCTAGATAACAGACTAATCTTTCTTGCAGGTATTTCTGGTGAAAGTTCTTGACTTGTTCTTATTGTTGAAGAATCTTGCTTTGTTGCTCTACATGATATAAAACAACGTTTTACCACCAAGCAAAAGAATAAACAGAAAAAGTATCCGCGGGTCAGCCTGACCCGACCCGAGCCACCTGTTTTGCCACCTAAGGCTTATACCTCGGAGAAGGCTGTGCTTTAGTTTGGCCAGATTGGTATTGCAACGTCGCCTCCAACATTGATTCCGCCATACCACTCTCTTCTCCATTTCCGTAAGGGACGCAGTTGCCGTTTCATATTTTTCCTAAATAACGCAAAAAATTAAATCAAATAATTTTTTTTAATTGGTCAATAATACTCGATACCAAGAAAAAACCAAATAAATAAATAAAGATTAACCTGAAGCACTTCAATGGCATATCTCTGAGCTGCAGCATCTTGCTCAGCATATCTGCGAGCATCTTCTGTCACCTTTTGTTCTTGCTCTACCCGCATCAAAACCTTTAAAATATTAATTATGTCATTACGATGAAAACTTGTATGTGATCGAATATTAATCGATCTTTACATGGAACCTTAAATTAAAAACCTGAAGCATGGCACTTTCTTGTTCCTGTTTGTCAGCGAGGGCTTGTTGTAGTTCAGCAACGTCTCTTTCTAATTGCTCAACCTAATAAAATCATATGTATGGTATCAGAATACCGAACTTTAAAAATGGTTGAAACAGTTAACAAATTATATTTCTTAATTTATTTAAGTAACTTAGGATTCTTGTAGCATACTTTTGCACTTAATTCCCGTCGATTATCCTGCTTGACCATCTCCATTAAAGCGGTTTCCAACTCTTCAGCTCTGGAGAGAGAAAAAACATTATACAAACATAGCAATAAAACATAACAAACATTATATATGTATTAAATAACAAGCAACAAAATTGCAAGACAATGTTCACGCCTAATAGAGGTCATATAGTGACTGAGAGACGGATTGGTGATAAACATGAATATCTTTAATCTTTTTGCTCATTTTTTTGGTCGCCATAAGAACCCGTCACCAAAAAACTCACGGGACCCCACTGATACCCTGCTAACCAATGAGGTCAGGTAAATCGCAGCTTGCGCTGGGCAGGTGGTCTTCAAGAGATGGAAAGAAACAAACGGAATCAAGATTTGGACTTGAGACCTCTGCTAGAGAGGAATTAGGTGCTTACCACTGCATCACCACTTGAAGATTACTTATTTCTCAATTTATGCATGCAAAATATAGAAAATGCACGTACAGTAAGTATATTTACCTAATTATGGCAGATCTCTTCTCCTCTAGCACTTTGCACAGCTCACCCTTCAACCGTGCCACCTATAGATAACAATTTTGCAATCAGGAAGCCATTAGAAACCAATGTTTTAAAAACCTGTGAATACCGGCCGGTTATACACTTATACCGGTATTACCGTTTTCGGATGGAAATCCAGTACGAAACACTCAGGTAAATATGGGAAACAGTATCGATTTTATACCTCCGGTAAAATCCAGTATACCGGTACCAGCGTAGGTATTTTTTTATTAAGGAATAACTTTTAAAAAATTAAAAACTTAAGATTATCTTTTGGATTATTTTTTAATTATTGATTAACTTTTTGATAGTATTTAGTATGTAATTATGTTCTTTTAGATTATTTTTTGTGTTAATGTTGTAATCTATGAAATTATATAGCTAACTAATCAACCCGGTTCAACCGCCCGGTACAAAGCGGTTCAACTGGTTGCACCATTTTTTAGCCAAATCCGATATAATTAAAAAACCGGTTTTTAAAACATTGTTGGAAACACATAATGATCCTTAGAAGCACAATATATTAATATTAACAGACCCTTCAATATAGAAATACTACTAATCTATACCTGTTCTGGAAGATCTGGAACAGAATTAACCTCCAAACATAACTCATCCACACTAGAAGTTTCGGAACTCATTCGTGACAATCCACCGTTCGCTATTTTATTTTCTGTTTTATTTTCTTTGAAGCCGTAGAGTTTGGATGCCAGACCCTGGGAATCCCTCCACATATTTAGTCCCTTTGTTCTTTCCTCAAGAGCAGCTTCTACGGCTGGTCGATGTTTGTTTCTTAATTCTTGTAGTCTCTCCTCATTGACATTTTGATAACCCATGCAAGCGGTCAACACAAGTTGACTACTATCGAACGTTGATCCGGCTAGTGACTGCAGCAGTGTAACAGCATCTCCGGCATCTTTTGTTGTCACTAATGCAGGTCCTGCACAAAACTGAATAAACTTAAGTTGCAATTTCTATCATAAAAAAAAAAAAAAAAAAAAAAAAAACTGATTTTTTTGTAAAACTGTCAAAAAATAAAGTACAGTAGCAGACTAGCGGAGAAAGAAAAGACATACCATATAGCTCCATTAAAGCAAGCGCTGTTCGAAAGAGCATGACACGATTCCCTTGAAATAGCAATACATCCCAGACACGAAGAACTGAAGTTCATGAACATGGGAAGCTTATAAGCTAAAATAGATTTATACTTGTTATTGAACAATAGATGTAAATGAATTGCGGCTATTGAAATGAAAAATCTGACCACTTTCCCAAGGAAGCATATTCATAAATATCGAAAGAAACCATGGTCCGGAGACCCATGCTATCTGGACTCCTAGATAATCAAGATGGTTAACTGCATTACATTAAAAAAAAAAAAAAGATATCATAATTAAGAAATGCACCATGTTAAAATGAAGTACATATGATGTTTGTAAACGAACCTAATTTAGGAAATCGTTCACGCACCAACTCCTCAAAAACAAGTTGATCAACCTAATAACCACAATGCAGTATATCAAATGGGTCCACTTTTGATCGTCTTTTTCAATATTTAATTTAGTGTAGGGATAAGGAAAGACATTATCATTTACCTGGGACTCAATCATTTCCTCTGAGTAATAGCCCTCAAAATAATCATCAAGAATACCCAATAAGGCCCTGAGATAGTAATGTTATATTAGCACTTCAGAATCGCATAAACGTTTATTAGCTACAGACACTGTGAATATAAGCAAAAGTTTCAACCCACCAAAAGGCATTTTCTTCCGGCATTAGAAGCAGTAATAAGCCCGCAAAGAAATTCATGGCCTGTATGCAATGCAACGCGTTAGTCACACTACGACAGTGGCTGTCAAATGAGTTAAAAGCTTACCTGGCAGTATCCAACAGAGGGGTTGTGGCGAGCATATGCCGTGAGTAAACGTCTCAAAGCATTTCTACCACCCTCGTCCAGAGCAGGATGACCTGGAAAAGTCCTAGGCAAATCCTGTAAAAAGAACTCATTTTACAGTTAGAAAATGCAAACGAAATTGTGTAGGTTTATGCTAAAGTGAAAAGTTTAGGTGATAACCTTCTCAATCTGCAATTTCCATTTTTCAGGTACATCTACGGAGTCAACCGTTGACTTATTATTTGCTTCATCTACTTCTGCTTTTTGATGGTCATCGCTGTTATCCTTCTTATTATCAGGAAAGTAGAAGATTCTGATAATAGTTCTTGATGTGCCGAGCCTTCACGCCCACAAAAGCTTGCCAAAGCTGCAATCACAAGCGGTGAATTAAATCCAGAACTCAACATTCTTAAATAAAAAAAATCTCCAACAAATTCAGATGGCAGCAAACCTCTCCCCTAAGAGCCATCGGCACTCCCCTTGAACAAGAAACTCCAACTCCTGTTTCCAAAGAACTGAAGATTCCAACGAGACGGTGAGATTGCTATCGGCACCTGAAGCCGGGACGCTGACACCAACACTTGAAGGAACATCTGGAATTGGGTCTGATTCCGATCTTTCCATATCATAAAACTCATCCTCGGAATCCTCTTCAGCTCCAGCATCTTGTTCAATTTTCGTTGCAATAATCTTTTTCTTAACACGGGCATTCATCATATCCTCAATGGCTCGAAGTGATGGCCTAATCTGAGCCCATATTTGGGCCTGATGAGGCGTTTGAGCGTCAGGTTCTTTTGAATCATCTCCTTCTGGAACCTTCTCAGAGTCGGCATCAAGTGAGTCCGCCTTGTGTTCCTGTGAAGGAGAGTCATTTACAGGCAATTTAACAAACTCTGACGGGCGCTCTAGAAAGTCCTTCCACCTATCTGACCGTTCCTCCTCTTCCTCCTAAAACCATGAAAAATAATATTATAGATTACCGCATTTTGCATTATAATGTGTTTGAATAACTAATGAGCTAGAGGAAGGGAGCAAAAACCTTGTAGATAGTTGCATATTCACGGTATCTCTGTACATGCTGAGGTCTCACTGCAAAACCATACGCATCTCTGTCCAACAAAATTTCCATCAGTTTCCAGTCGAATAACTAAGCACACATGACGACACATCTATTCTAAGTTCACAACTAGTTTTATAAACATATAACCAAAGTTTAAAAGAACAGAAACGAGCCTCGAGGCGTTTTCCCTTCGCACCATGAGGCGTAAGCCTCGAGGCGAACCAAGGCGTAAGCGCGAGGCGCAGCCAAAAAATAATATAAAAATTATGTATCTTATAAAAAATAAAATAATTAACCTAGAAAAGTCTAAAACATCAAAAACACACATCAAAAATAAAATAATTGACCCAAAAAGTCTAAAACACCAAAAAAAAACACAACAAAAACAGCCTAAACCACCTGAGGCCCACTCGAGGCGCACCTGAGGCGCACATTTTCCTAGCGCCTCAGCCCTTAGAGGCGTATGTACATACTGAACCCCATGAGGCGCGCCTCAGACTCGTTTTCTTAGCGTTTCGCCTTGAGGCACGCCTCACCCGTTTTTTTAAACTATGCATATAACTGACACATCAAATATTACATGAAAATGTTGAATAATGGATATCAAGTAGTTTCAAAATACGAAAAAAGAACCATATCCATAATTCCATATCCACATCTACGAACTGCTAAACGTGAATCATTACAATCGGATACAAATACACATAGATACATGAACTTTTGGGCATCAACTTAGAAACCTAGACCAAGACGGTTCAAACAATACTACACTACTAATTGACAACTTGTTACACCCTGCGTCTCACGAGAACCGCGAAAGTTTCCTTTTCGCCACCATTAGCAAGATTCCTCTGTTTTGTTATTGTTAAAAGGCATCATGAACAACTGACCTATAACTAAATTATAATTTCAACTGCAATATCTTTTTTCCTTTGGCATAAAATCTTTTTGGTCCAACTCATCAAAGTATATTATTATTAGCTCTTACATATGAAGTCCAAAAAAAGAAACAAGGTTGACTTGAAAAAGGCAGAATGTGGCCTTTTCATCCCAAAAAAAAGGATTCCAAAATCAAATCACAAGATCCAAATATAATAATCATAATAATAATAATAATAATAATAATAATAATAATAATAATAATATAATAATAATAAACTAAACCTAAAAACAGCCCAATTACTATTAACCACAAAGCTAATTATATACAAAACCAAATCAACTCCTTAATAATAATAATAATAATAATAATAATAATAATAATAATAATATAAAAATTAACTAATTACAATGTCACATTACATGATCACACCCAATTACACTACTTTAAAATAATAACTCATAAACCTAAACTAAAAATACCATATCCAGATCAAATATTAGCCATAGAAAAAAGGGTAAAATGGGATTAAAATTTAAAAAAAAAATAATAATAATAATTACTAATAATAATACCTCTTATGTTCGAAAGCGACAAGAGGGGGATTCAAGATTTGTGATTTGGCCTTCATTATCGGATAAAAATTGAAACTTGATCTATACCCACCTCAAATTACTTACTGCTGACAACCAAATCAGTTGCTTTTTTTTCTTTTGAAGATTATTATTATTAAGCTATCAAAAACTGCTTCAAGTGCAGATAGATAGATAGATGATGGGTATAGAGAGAGAGAGAGAGAGAGAGTGGTGAGAGGGATGGGAGGACTGGGAGAGAAGATCACGTGATTAATGGCTCACGTTGTTATGTAGTGTGTTACAAGGATGGAGAGGTGATTGATTACATGTGCTGATGAATTCTTGAGATCTATAACGTACTACTTGTTGACTTGGGTTAAAATTTTGTTTAGGGGTGGGGCGCTCTATTGAAACATTTTCAACTTTACAGATTTAACTAATCATGCATTGTCATATCATTTCATTAATTTACTTCACTCAAACCGTTTTTTTGAAGGCAACATTTCAACGATTCTTTACCCAACAATCAATTATTGTCACACATAATAATAATAATATTATTATTATTATTATTATTATTATTATATATTTATATAGTATAAGATGGTTGTGCATTGAGGGCTTGTACTTTGAGCTTAAGATGTTATTTATGCAATTTTGGTTTGTACATAATGCTTTGTTTGTGTTATGCATATCTTCATAGGGTTACTAAAGTGTGAAAGTTGGTCATCGATCCTTTTGGACCCTGCTTTACTCTGTTCTCTCTCTAAATATTAACAACCATCACAGTTCATACCACCACCATCACAGTTTATCTTCGCCGTCCAGAACCACCGTCTTCTCTGGCGACGTAAGTTGTTTGTTTTTCATTCAAGCACCTCCAAGGGCCCATTGGAAAAAATTGTCGGATCCGCTAATGTACTCTAACATCTAAGGCGTCAGGGATGACATGACATGTTCACTTGTACTGCACACAACTCCCTCCTTGTGTCTAGAGGTGTTAACTGAGATATGTGTTAACATGTTAGCCAAATTTTAGATGTATGAATTAATATTACAAGTATATGGTTGGGTGAAGTTAAGAGATTAAACTATTTCATTGGGGTGAGGTGGAATAAAATGAGGAAAAGTGGATGATTTGGTATTTAGCTCGATTTAAGGGGTGCTAAAGTATACATCAAGGCCTAAAGATAGCAATACGTTTTACTTTTTACTATTTTTGGTAATGTAATTTTTACCTTTTACTTAAAGTAGCAACGTTTTTTTTTTAGATTGCTTGATGTAAGCATGTTTGGGTGTCCATTTCTATTTCCTTTCTCCTTCTTCTACCTCCTTTTATCCTTAATCACAAAAGTCACAATTTCTAATTTATGACTTTTCTCCTTCTCAAAGCACAAAAACCTTCAACGGCTCATTTTCAAACCGTTACACAAACACTTTTTTTTAACTTTTGACTTATTGAATAAGTTATAAGTCAAAAGGAGGTGAAAAAATGAAGAGCCAAACATGCTCTAAATATGACCATAAAATAAGGTTTACATAAGCTGGAAGTTATGGGCTCGAGTCTTGCTGGAGTAAAATTATCATAATGATCTTCGAATAGTGAGTTTTTTCAGAATAGTGATGGCTGAGTCACCAATGTTTTTTTGTATTTATGAGCGTGAGTGCCTTTTTGCCATTAGGCTTACCCGAATGATCGGATTTTATTGGTCATTGGCTTTTTCCATAGGAAAAAATGGAAATAAATAATCCCAACTATTAACTATTGGCCAATAACAGTCCCAACTACGAAAATCACCAATATTGGTCCCAACTTTCGACATATTGGAAACAACGGACCCAAACTAACGGAGTTAGCCTCGTAGTGTGATGCTGACGTGGCATGCCACGTGGATGCCACGTATGATCATTTTGCCACGTGGCATGCCACGTAGGATCATTTTGCCATGTGGCATGCCACGTAGGATGCACGTGGCATGCCACGTAGGATCATTTTGCCACGTGGCATGCCACGTAGGATCATCTTGCCACCTAAGCATGCCACGTCAGCATCACACTAACGGAGTTAGCCTCCGTTAGTTTGGGTCCATTGGTTTCCAATATGTCGAAGTTGGGACCAATATTGGTGATTTTCGTTAGTTGGGACTGTTATTGGCCAATAGTCAATAGTTGGGATTATTTATTTCCATTTTTCCTTTTTCATAAGGAACAAATGTACTGTTTGAAAAACACATTGATTTTGTTATGTTTTATGTTCTTAATATGTCGTCATGTTTTATGAGTTCTAAATTGAAATAACCTAGAATGGAGAAAATAACAAAAGAAAAAGTTAAAGATCAGTATATTATTTATGCTTTATTTAAGAAACACTTAAAAGTTTTGAAGACTAATTTGGTATGAAATCAATATGAAACATTAAAAAGCATAAGATTTTATTTTGTAAAATTAGTGGGATGCTTAAAAATTAGTATATTATGTTGACTTGGGTCAGTAGGTTTCTAAGGATTATTATTAATCATTAGTGACTATGTATGGAAGCTATCAACAATGGTTATATGCCAATTTCAATGGCTGATTTTATGTCATGCGGGAATGGTTAAGCAGTAATCTGTTCCTCTTTATTATTGGTTCATTCGCTTATGGTCTCATACTAAGTTAGGCTGGAGTAGTGGAGGTACCCCTAACTGGGCCTGATTCATTTCAGGTTATGGGTTGATGATGGTGGTCCATGTGAGTTCTATTTAAGGAGGACTTTTCATCCTTGAATGAAAAATTCATATAACACCTAAAATCACATGCAAAGAGTGTTGACCATATTTTTGTGTCTATAAACAAGAAACACTACTTATCAGTCACCTTCGTACTCCTCTTTTCCCTTTCATGTCATCATACCCATTCCAATCTTAGACATTCATCGAATGATTAATCCTGTGAATCGTCAAGTTCAGTCATCCTTAATCGGAGATTAACTTAGTGTTTCTTCACAATGATAAGGGAATTCAATCACCTCCAAGGGCCCATTGAAGATAGTTTGATAAACATCAACGTTATTTATTATTATTATTATTATTATTATTATTATTATTATTATTATTTATTATCTATTTTGGGGAAGTAATAAATATTGGATATTTGAGATCAGTTATTTGTTATATTCTGTAAGGCCATGAGGTGTACTTTAATATGGATGGATTTACATCATAAGAGTGGGTTCCCGGTAATCCACTGGATTTGGAAATTATAGTGTTAATATATATAGAAAATTTAGAAGGAACTATAAATAAATATAAAAGGAACCCATAAACAAACCCGTGAAGTGTTCTTGTGGTTGTGGTTGCGAGCGCATGCTCTATACCTGAGATACCCGGTTCGATTCCTGAATGCGGCATCAAATCCATTTTTTCGTTCTTGTTTTTTTTTTTCATAATTTTAATCCTACATTAGGGGTTTAATTAAAAGAGAAACATACAAACTTGAATCCACCTCCCCAGTCCGGCCCTCCTCAGTCATCCCCACCTCTCCGACCTCCTCCATAGCTCCACCTCCAGGTTGCCACTCCCACCCCTACAACTCTGGCCACTGATTTCTTAAAATTTCACATAACTCAAGGATTGCTTAAACTTTCACACCTCAGGTTTGTTATTTTCAATTTGCTTATGTTATAAAGTTATTTTTCTGTTTTATTTTTGTTTTCATCTACTTTAAACTACCATTGATGTTTATATATGGCGTGTTTTGTGGCTAACTTGCTCCTATACACGAATGTAGACTGTACCAAACCCCCCGTATCATCACCCCAGCCACAACAGCCTCACGCGAACAGCCACGACGAGCACAGGGGATGGTGGTTGCGTACGTTAACGGGAGAAAGTAAGATTTGGTCGCGCCGGTGCTCATCCCCAACCACAATCAAGGAATAGATTACTTAAGAGTGAAGTCGGTGGCTCGCGCCTGCTTGCTTGCTTGCGGCGGACAACGGATAGTCTTGCTTGATAGTGTCATGAAAACATGAAATTATTTTGTAAGATTTCAATGTTACTTTTTTTTAAATTGTTTTTTTATAGTAACTATTTATTGTCCTCTCAGATAATATTCATTATAATATTATTCTTAAAAAACACAATTGACCCACTATCATTATCATGTCCATAGCGACCATATAATATGTGTCGGTCATAGTTTAAGGCTTATTGTTAGTTTCGAATATGATAATTTGTATCACTAATAAGAAAATGTTTCAACTTAATTACTTAAAATGATTATTAACAGTGCAAGTAACTAAAACCTTATTTTTTTTTGTTTAATATAGATTTTTCATTTTTTTTTTTGTTAATTAGTTTAAACTTGTCATTAAAAACCAACAAGATTTACAAGTGAGTGACGGGTAAACGGGCTACAAGTTGCGCCGCTACCCCCTTTTGAATAGCAAAACCAACTCTATTAAAAATAAAACGTGAGTCCTTGGTCGCTGGGGAGTTACTCTGCACCACCTTTTGTACTCTTTCCAAGAACCGAATTGCTTCGGGCGCTAGGCCTCCAAACGTGTCAAAGGCAAAGGGCACAAAGACATGTTGGTTCTCCAGACAGGCAAAGATTACAACCTTATTAATGTAGAATTTCAAAATTCCCATTATTGATGCTACAACAAAGAAACATAAATTAACATAACTCTAATAAATAATATATGGGTCTTTCACGAGTAGCTCAGTTGGTGAATGGCCAGGGATCTCTCTTGAGGTATCAGGTTCGATTCCCACGAAGGACATAATGAGAAATGATGGATGACTCATGGCCTATGGTCATGAGTTCGAGTCCTGATCTCGCCAGGTTTTACCGGTTCACTACTGTCGTGCCTTCGGGCGGGTATGTGGGTCGGGTTTTCCCTGGAAGCGGGCTGTCAGGCGGGCTAGGGGCTTTGTGCGTCCGGGGTGGACCGGGTTGTGCCCCTGTCTTTGCCACTGGGGAGCCGCGTACGAAGTACCCGGTGTTGTTTTTTTTTTGAAAATTAAACTTCATTAAAAAAAACGGGACGGCACGGCCACAAAAAGGACCACGCGCCCCACTAATTACAACATATACAACGGGTTTTTAACCCAATCATTCCAATCAATCCTAGTGTTATTGGACCTAAACTTTAACCAAATAAAAGTCGAAGCTTTGTACCCGGTGTTGTTTAGTTGGCCGTTCAAGAAAAAAAAATATATGGGTGTTGTTTTATAATTAGTAAGTTTCTTCTGTCTGATGCTACAGAAAAAAATGCACACTACAAAAAACTATTTGAATGTATGACGTCTCCGTGTAAAGAAAACAAATTACAACGCTGCCATTATGTACCGCTAGAGTCCACCAATGACATGCCAACCACCGCCTAGATCCACCAATCAGATGCCAACCGTGCTACAGGAACTCCTCCTCACAGCCGACGTTGCTATTTAATGCTATTTATAATATAAAACTGTTACATACTTTAAAGTAGAGATGTATAAACCGGGTTTTTTTTTTCAAACTGAACCGGTTATTCCTAAATCGGTTTTTCCTTAAACCGATCCGGTTTCCAAACCGGTTTTTAGCACTGAAGAGAACCATCAATCGGAACCGATTTGGGTCGGTTTTTAAACCGGTTTTTTTGCCAAACCGGTCATCCTAGAATCAAAATACATTGCCTAAATCGGTTTTTCCTCAAAACGGTTTTTTTTTTCCAAACCGGTTTTTTTTTAAACCGGTTTTCAACCCGAACCAGTCCTTGAATTGCCCAATCGAACCCAAACCGGTGAATCGGGTCGGTTTCCAACCGGTTTGAACAAAAACCGGTTTTTACCAAATCGGTTTTCCGGTTTTTTTTTTCGGGTCGGGTTACAAAATCGTTTTTTTTGTACACCTCTACTTTAAAGTGTAGCGGCAACATTATTACAGGAACCCTTTCGAATTTGTCATTCCATTTGCATATGGCAGAAAAAAAAATTGAGTGGACGAATTACCACTTACACTGATCTTTTCTCTTTTGTCGATATAAATATGAAATAACGTTTACACTATCAGCAACAATCAAATAAAAATTAGAAACATAAACCTCCGAGTTATTAAGGGGGAGGGGCACTCAACTGAAAAAAATTTCACTTTACTGATTTACACCAATCCTGCACTCAGTGGCGGATCTAGAAACATTTTTCAGTAGTAACGTTTTCATTTTTTTCATTTTAGTAGCAACGTTTTTCAAATTTCGTAAAAAAAAACAAATTTTTCCACTAATTTTACACTACGCGCGCGAAATTGAGCCGCAACGTCCGCACCCCTTGCTATTACTATAGATCCGCCCCTGCCTGCACTGCTACATTACTTCACTGATTCACTTCATTGAAACAGTTTTTTAGAGGCAACACTTCACTGATTCTTTACCAAATAATTAATTGTTTTCACACATAATAATAATAAAATAATAATATACACTTCATGCCATCACCCCTACATCTTCTCCACTACAAGTACTAGCATGGAACCGCGCGTTGCGGCGGAGTCGGTAATACATGGCAAAAGTGTAATTCAAACCTTAAAACGATTAAAGAATCAATATGTAAGGTGTATATTTATGTGTGTAAGCACCTGTGCTTCGCATTGGGGTAATTTTTTAAAGACTACAAGGAGACATGATAGAATGCTACGTTCTATATACCATATGCATTTTGACATAGAAATACCCGCGCGTTGCCGTGGATGTTTATGTTTTTTTTGCAAGTTGTGTTGCGAGTTGCAGTTATTCAAATTATAAAATTTATTTGCTAATTCAACTAATATATCAATTTTCAAAGAATAATTTATTATAAACCAAAGCGTTGATATAAAAAAACAAAAATATGATAGATGGCAAATTACATTATGTATATATAAAGAATTACAAGACTTCACCTAATCAAAGCCACCACTAAAACCACTACAAGCAAATGAAATGGACGACAATCCCTTCTTTGTTACAACGGTCACGGGAAACAGTGTCCTTCTCAACCATCAACTACCAATAACATACACACAAATCATTTTTATTTTACTTACTCTAACCACTATCCTAAATAAAAAAACACAGGGTCGGCCCAAAGGATATGCGAGGTGTGTCGGTACAGGGCCTAAAACTTTTGGGGACCATACAAATTCTCGTTTTATATATCTATTCAAAATATGTACAAACAAATAAGATTAACTAAAAGACGTGAATGATAGTACTTAAATTAAATATAAAAAAAACACTTTGTATGATTGTATATTGGATCTTTATGCAAGAAAACACCACAACTATATTAGTGAGAATGGTGTTTTGATATGTTAACAGTTAAGTAACAATAACGATGTGCTTGGTTCATTGAAATAACAATTTTATTAATTACCCCAAATTTATTGTAATCAAAATGACACAATGACTATTTCCTTTTAAAGTAAAACGAATTCAACATTTATCCGAGTATTGAAAGATCCATCCAAACGAATTGATTTAGGCATTTTGTACATCTTCACTAAGCTAGTAGAATCCGAGTTGCTGCAAACATCGTATATAATAGTTTCTCAATCAAACACTAAAGTCTTGGCACAAGTGTAAGAGCCATTGAGACATAACATCAGTAAAAACATGACATCGTATATAATAGTTTCTCAATCAAACACTAAAGTCTTGGCACAAGTGTAAGAGCCAACTTAAGTATGATTTATACAAAAATATGATGCCTTACGTACTAAGTAAGTAAAAATCTGTGATTAAAAACCTGTTGATAAGATGCAAAGATTGTACACTTTTCTAGTAAAGAAAGCACTATAAGGTGAACGTAACATGATCAAACAATGCTGGGCTTCGTGACTGAAGTTGAGTGAAGTAGAGGCAAACTGGATGAGCTTTCCAACGCTGAACCAGTTTATGGACCCAAAAATAATTTGTAACCAGAAAAAGAAACCAGACCATGGTAAATAACCTTTGTATGCAATTTGCCCAGTTTGATCTCAAAGTTAATAATGAAGTTTTATAATCTAGGAAGCACAAATGTATCAATAAGCCAAAATATATGGCTGCATCTCTATCAGTATTCTCATTGACTTCCATGGCTTTGCCTTTAGAAAGTTTAGAGGATGTAGCAGTACAAAGCAAAAAAGCAAGCATATATTTTTCCAAAATGTTAAAAACGAACCAAGGTTTAAAGCTCCAACTTTTCATTCTCAAGCTAATATATGATCACTTATTTGCATGAGCAAGGTCAAAAACTCCAAAGGCCCTTTCTAAAAATTTTAAAAGCCCTTTCTAAAATAAATTCGCTGCTAATACTTTTAGTGGCCTATTTTACAAAAATATTTTAACCTGGATGAGCTTTCCAACGCTGAACAGTTTATGGACCCAAAAATAATTTGTAACCAGAAAAAGAAACCAGACCATGGTAAATAACCTTTGTATGCAATTTGCCCCAGTTTGATCTCAAAAGTTAATAAATGAAGTTTTATAATCTAGGAAGCACAAATGTATCAATAAGCCAAAATATATGGCTGCATCTCTATCAGTATTCTCATTGACTTCCATGGCTTTGCCTTTAGAAAGTTTAGAGGATGTAGCAGTACAAAGCAAAAAAGCAAGCATATATTTTCCAAAATGTTAAAACGAACCAAGGTTTAAAGCTCCAACTTTTCATTCTCAAGCTAATATATGATCACTTATTTGCATGAGCAAGGTCAAAAACTCCAAAGGCCCTTTCTAAAAATTTTAAAAGCCCTTTCTAAAATAAATTCGCTGCTAATACTTTTAGTGGCCTATTTTACAAAAATATTTTAATGGTCTCTAATCAACTTTACCGAATATAATTCACGTCTTCAGATTCGTTGGTTAAACGGTTCCAGTGACAGAACATCTAAGTGTTTTCTTAAGGGTTCTCATATTGGCACACCCCCAACTTGTAAATACTAAATACACACCCAACCCCGCCATATTTTTGTAACCCAGCCCGAGCAACACCTCATCCACCCAACTGTCACCCTCCCAACCATCTCAACCACCGCCATCACCCTCCCTAACCATCTCAACCATAACCGTCACCCTCCCTGACCCTCTCAACCACAAAAAACACTTAAGGTAACTAAATTATGAGCATGGGAATTGTTTCAACCAAACAATTAATGACCATTGACTGATTTTAACAAAAGAATTTAACCCATTTTAACCAACTCGCTTGACCACAAACTCTTTTCTGACCCACTACCAAAAGTCTATTTATAAACTTGGTTTATTAAAAAAAACATTGGGGTTGTATGCAAAAATTGATCGCATTTTATCCCAAACATGAAGTAACTAAACAGTAAAAGAAGTTTGGTATTAAATTGTTTCATTTTCATGATAACTCATAAAATCAAATAAACAATCTAGTGTGAACAACTTGCCTCAATACCTTGGTGACTGGTACCTCTGAACTTCTTACATTAACATCCAACTTTACCTAAAACCAAAAACTTACTATCAAATAATACTGAACAGAGTGATCACATCCTGTTTGAAACCATTAACATCATGTATAGTTGCATGGACTATGATATACAATAAAATGAATTAAAATTGAAAGCAATATTGTACCTTGAATGTAAAATTCCGGCTAATGGAAGCGCCGGTCAGCGATTGATGCAGAGATGAGAGGTTAGTCCTAAACCCACAACTGGATCAAGGCAGAGTAACCGCACTTTATGAATAGGCGCCATTGAAGTTAGGGTTTTTGATGAAACGTAAATCTTGATAACTTAATGAACCGTTTCAAGAGAAGTAATCCAACCTAAAGTAATTTGCTTGGGGGTTATGAGAGTTGATGATAATTAACAGGGATGGGATTGAAACGGATGGGGGATTGAAAAGACGAATCGATGGATAGATGATTCAATGGAATCATTCAATTGAAGAGCATAAGGAATTGAAGAGTCAGAGGATTCAAGAACAGCTAGTGGTTTGTATAAATTACTGAAAGTGATTAAACGTGAAGATTAATTTCACCTGTATTTATAATTGCTTCAAGAATCAAGACTGGGCAGTATTGTAAATTTCTTTTGAAATTGTGAAGAGAAGGAGGGTGTGAAATGTCTACATTACCCTTTAAAGTGTCTTCATTGTCACCAACATCCCTATACTACCCTTAAATTTCTTGCTTAAATATATTGTATATATTGCTTCTTAAGTTGTATGAAAATACAAATTACTATGTTGGCCATACTCCTCCTTAATAAGATAATATAGTTATAGATATATATTATTTTTTATTTTGGAGAGAAAAACTCATTGGAAAGATACCGTTAGATAGAACCAGAATTTGGTTAACGGATCCACTACCAGCAACAGTGGTGGAGGTGAGTGGGGTACCCGTGACCAATTCTTGTGGCATCCCGTCCCCCTAAGTTACGTTATGGCACGTGCCTGTTTCGATACCGGTAGTGAAAATACACCGAAACTAACTCGTATCGAAACAAAAATATAAAAAATGAATATTGATACCAATACCAGTGATGTCCAGACTGTATCAGTTCGATAAATAAATATGTGTATAGTTTTCAATAACGTTCATAACGAAATGTTGATAAAAAAAATTAATTTCCACAACGAACTTACTTTTTAATAAAAAAGTTAAAGCTAGTTATTAGAGAAAAAAACAAGTTAAATAAAAGTTAAATTGGTTAAAAACTAAAAAGTGTATATTATTTATAACATTTTTTTGAACGGCTAATAAATTGAAATCAACTCACCGAGTAAAGGTGAAATTGAAATTTAAGAAAAACACACTTAAAAACAACCACGTGACAAGTTATTAGTCATGCAATTACTATTCACCGTAACAAAAGAAATCCAAACATCATTAAACAATAAACACTAACAAAAAATGTTAAAAAAATAAAAAAAAAATAACAAACCTCGTTGGGATTTAGGGCATGAGGGTCGAGGAAGAGAGATGCAATAGGGAAATAAGGTTACAATGATCGGTAAGGTGGTGTGGGAAAGAAAGGTGAAGCACCGGATGATGTTGGTGAATAAAAAACTCTTAGGTGAAGATGTGTGGCACTAAGGTGGAATTACAGAGGACTCCGTTATTAAACGTCGTCAACTAATATTCGACTGCCATTCAAAAAAAAACTAAATATTCGACCTAAGTTACTAATAATACATAGCATAAGAATCTACCGTTTAGATTTATTGCAAAAGATATTACAAATACCATGTTTTATAAGAGAATTTTATTATTGTACCTAAAATTTTGTTTGTATGAAAGAGGAGTGGTAAATTGGTGATTGCATTTTCTATATTAGAAAACATTATAATTTTGTTTCAAAATATTTAGGTGTTTGTTTTTTCAGAGGTATTTAGGTGTTTGTTTTTCAGAGGTAAAATGTATGCAGTTCGCGGATCACTTCTACAGAAGAAGACTGTTTGTTTTTTAACGTTTGTGGATGCTAAAATAAATTTGTGGTGGTATTGGATGGTGGTGGACGATGGGTGTGGTGTTTATACCCTCTACAGACCTTAGAATATCGTAGAAGTTGATGGGTAAAGTCTGCACCAAGAAGAGCTCGTCCAGACATTTTCAATGAAACATCTTCGAAAAAACAAACAGTCTGCAGATGGCAATGTCTACGCGTGGTCTGCACGACGCAGACAGAAGAGCCTACCAATACTTTTTTTAGAAAAATAAACAACACCTTAAACTTTCGAAACTACAGTAACTACTGTTTTATTATTTGATTCTCTATATAACCAACAATGTGATTTGATACTTTTCATAATTTTGTGTGTTGATGATAATCATATAATTTTACCATTTACTTTTATTGTTGTTATTGCTCCACCTCCTCCATCATCTCAACTTTTTTGGTCAAAAGAGCCTTTCTATGCTGCTTTAAGCTGGCGCTTTTAGGTGAATTGAGTTTACCTATGGATTTATAAGAGAAGCATATATGTTTTAATGAATAGCAAATTGCTTAAAAA
>JAUTDX010001442.1:0-71863 GCA_030844895.1 Ambrosia x helenae | reverse complement strand
ATCGGATGCAAGACCTTGAAATTCTTTGTTGAAGGTCGCTGAACCATACAACTACCTACCTACTTTCATAAATTTTTGTATCTACCACCCAAAAACACTTTTCCATCTTGAAAATTACCTATTCTTGAAAAAATTCCCCATACAACAAAAATAAACCAACTATACTCAAACATATGTTTTAGGTAACCAACCGTTTAAATAAAAATCATATTTCTTGTGGAGTTAGTTACATTAAACAACATTTTTGCAACTTTGATGGTTTTTCTACCTAAAAAGGAACTGTTTTTATAGTTACCATGAAGCAGAAACCGGTGGCACTGCAAAAGAAGTGGCCAAAGACGCACCAGAAAGGGTGAGCTCTCCAAGACGGCCTATGAACATAATCGATGTTAGTAGAAAACTATACTGAGAAAACTAACTACAATAAAAGGTCCTGCAAACATCAGCTGCAGCTTTAGTTCTGCAAAAATATCATGTATATTAAACTCCGATATCTGTTTGGATTCTGGGATTATAATCGTAGACTCGAGAAGTGGTTTGGAGTATTCTTCTTGATACATTTTCTTTGAGTTTTTCTCTCCTGGATTTTGAACTTAAATAGAAGAATCAACATTGAGATATGTATAGACATAAAGATATGCAAGAAAAACACGAGTCGTTTGATTGGTACAACTAAGCCACTTATAAAAAAAGGCGCACTTGAAAAGGAAAAACACTGGAACATGACATCGACGAACCTTTTCGCGATCAATAACCCTCAAAGAAAGAACCTGCAGATTCTGCATGTCATATCCAACAAGATTTTGACATATTTTTTGGCTTACAGTGCACCAACTGTGAAACCTTTGTCAACAATGACTTTAATAAAGCCATGTAAAACCAATTGCTTTTGACATATGGTGTTAAGAAATATAGAGATAAACAACACTGGCTGTTTGTGATTGGGCATAAAGATTACATAACCTTTTAGTGATTCATAATAAAGAATGATATGACTAGGCTTATACTGTTGGTGACTCAGTTATAAGCACTAGTAAGTCTATTTAAACATAAACCTTCTTATAACTTTTCCATATATATTGCATTACTGAAGTTGAAGGAAAAGAACCATTCACTTGGGACAACTAATTAATTATTTCCTAAGAGAAAACAATGATATAAAGCCTCTTGGGTAGTAAGTGGTAACAGTTGAATTAACACACATAAATAACAGAACAGGGTTAATTTGATCAAACTTCCTTTACATTTTCGCTGTTAAGCTCTTCCACTTCAAGAAGAAGATCAGCCTAATCATAGACGTAATCACATAACCTACGAAATCCGTCTGACCAATAGTCCATTTGACAGATCAAGCATTGATCACTTGGGTAAACTTGTACCAAACACCCTATTTCTTGCATTTATAGCCTGAAATAAAAGTGAAAACAAGATTAACAAGTTATAAAAAATGATATGTAATTATATGAAAATTTTTTATATAATTACAGAATTGAGGAAGGATAAATTGAAAACCCCCTTGAGTTAAGAAAACTTAGAAAACCAATGTAAAAACCATCTAAAAAAACTTTTTTTTTGAAAAAATTACACAAGGTAACATACATGTTTTTAAGCGTTTTGGGCCAAAAAACTAAAAAAGCGCCGATGGGATATTTTTTAAAAAATAAACAACGCAAACTTTGTAACAACGCTGTTAACATATGTTTTTCTGCTTTTTAACATATGTTAACAGCGCTGTTACAAAGTTTGCGTTGTTTTTTTTTTTAAATTTTTTGGCCCAAAACGCTTAAATACATGTATGTTACCTTGTGTAATTTTTTCAAAAAAAAAAAGTTCTTTTAACATGGGTTTTCTAAGTTTCTTAACTCAATGGGGTTTTCAATTTATACTTTCCCTAAATTTTATGTCTATACCTGCTGTTCCCAATTCGTGCGCACAGTAATAACCAAAAGAAGTATTGCTTGAAGCCCACTTCCGCCTATTATCCCCATCCAGAGTCCCTGCATCAAAAATAATAATAATTCACCAGAAACTTGTAAATTTGTAATGCAAAGGTGACATTTTTTTGTTACCATTCCTCCGTAACGAAATACAAAAGTTAAGATGGCTGAACAAGGAAGACCAATGATGTAATATGCTCCAAGATTTACAGCTGCACCAATCTTTTGCCATCCACATCCTCTTGCGGTACTTTTTCGACGTGCATCAATCAGTGGTACCTTAAAGATTATTATTTTAAATCTTTAAGCGCGTAAAGTAACATAAAGTTAAAGTTTTACCTGATAGAACACCCTGAATTCCATCCATGAAGTTGGATAATGCAAGCACTGGCATGACTTTAGACATATAACTCACAACTTCTTCTTCATTTGTGAACAAATATCCCCAAATATGTCGAACGGATATTAAAACCAGGCTAACTAATACGCCTTCTGTAACAGCCAGAAACATCATAACTCGAGCTGCAAGACGTGCAGCCTGTGGTTTCCCTGCACCTAGTTCGTTTGAAACTCTTGTGCTTCATGTATATCAGATAAACATATAAATACAAAAGTCCTATGCAATATAAAGTAACATTTCAAGAAAATTATTGTATTAGATGTACCTTACTGCACCCCAAAACCATAAGGGATTCTGAAGATCACTGAACTTGTAGTAAGGCTGGAGAAAAAAACACTCAAACAGTTTAAGACAATAAAACATGATGATTGCATCGATACGTGAGTAATTTGCTTGAGCCACTTAGTAACATACCTGACAGACATCATGAGGTTTTCAAGTTTTGGATTTGGAAGAAGACCGGACATGAGAACGAGGAACTCGTAGGACCAATATTCCAAGCTAAATCACATACATGAATAAGCATTTTAGTTTATTTTTAACCATAAGCAATCTAAGGGGTGCTTTGGACGCGCTACAAGTGATTATGTAACGTATTATCAAATATCATCATATTATCAACTAACCAGACCATGAGTGCAGACGGTATGCTCAAAACAAGAAACTCGCCAAGATTTGTCGCGCCTTCTTTACAAAACCCAGTCCATGTTTTCTCAAAATCAGATGAAAACTTGATATAAACCGACAAAACCAACACATTAGTCCCAATATGAAATAGCACACCGAAAGTGCAGCCCCTTGACACCCTAACCCGATCTTACAAAACCAAAATCCAGCAAACAAGAATGTGAACAAAGCTTGTGAATCCGGTGCTTATCATCAGCACTTTTGTTTTACTTTGAGTTTGTAGGAATCTGAACTGACACTGGAGAATGCCATAAGAAAAATACTCAGAATGAGCCAACGAGTGTATGATCCAGCTAAAATTGAGATTTCCAAATCTTGACCTAACCAAGTAAAAATAGTGCCTGTGAAGGTCCATATGATGGATATAGGAATAGCCATGAGCATGAGTACAAGCGTTGCTCTTTGTGTGTGTATGCCTAACATGCGATATTGTCCTGCGCCATAAGCTTGGCCGCATAATGTTTCGATGTGCACTTCCCATTCCAAGCTAATCACAAACATAATTTGAAACAATCATTAAATTTTCAGCATTATTTCATAAACAATTCATTTTTCTTAACAGACCCTTTATAAAATAAAATCTTAGATTTTCTACTGCTATAGCAATTTAGCAACGAACGTTATTATTTGTGGATCCATTCTCAATACGACCCATTAGGCTGGACGCCGTGGGGTGGCTCCCAAGCCACCTTACCCACAAAGGGCGTTATAAACCAAAACGTGGAAGTTAAAGGAGGGCGCTAAACATGGGGGCGTCACTCACTCCACGGCGTTAGAGAGAAATAGACGTGGGGCCCATGGAACCTCCCAATCAACATTGTTTATTATTTCTCCTGTATTTATTTTTTAAGTTAAACCACAACAAAACGTAGTAGTTAAAGGGAAGTTAGTTAAAGCTCATTCAATGCCTACGTGGCAGTGACGTGAAAGGCGTATTCACATTTCAGTTAAAAAGATTTTACTTTTGGCAACAACCCAAGACACCATACTTGGCATTTCATGAACAATCTCATAGTTATCAAAGGCAGGTTCTTTTCACACATCAACATTAACAAAAACAGGACATGAAAACAGAGCAATGATGAAAAGTGTAATACCATGAAGCTAAAACCAGTGACAGAAGCAAAAGAAGTCGCCATGGAAGCAACAGACAGAGAGAGTTCCCCAAGACGACCAACGAACATGACAGATATTATCTCTAAACTGTACTGCAAAAAACTGACCAAACAAAGAGGTCCAGCTAACTTCAACTGTTGTTTTAGTTCCACTACCGGTTCTGAAGAACCAATGCTCGATTTACATCTAGATTTTTGAACAATAAGAGGGACTTCAAGAACATTGGTTTGGTTTTCTTGTTCCATGGCTACCTACCCCCTCAAAGTATCAAACATGTTCTTGAAAAATGTTTACATGTACGGTGGGTTGTTAGGTTGACCCAATGTATTTGAAATGTAACCGACTGCATTAAAGCACTCCATGCTGAAAGCATGTCATAAGATCATTGACTCTGTCCAATGCAAAGACATCATACTTTATTTGTAATATCATCAATTTTATAATAACAACATTGTTATAGAAATTAAAGAGTTTGGGCCAACCTAGTTTTCCTACACGTAGTTTCATGAAATTTTGGGCTCGTTGATTTTTATTTATTGTCGTATCTATCTCTTACGCTGTGTTCTCGAGTTTACTAAATAAAAGAAAAGAAGAGAAAGGTGTTAGATTAAATTAAACTTATGTTGTTTAACTGTAATTTTTGTATTCTCTAGGTAGTCCTTGTGTAAGTATTGTGTCTATATATTTGTAGTCCTATCTCCTTATGGGATATTGAATACCACTTATAACATGGTATCAGCCAATAACTAGACTTTAAGTTTCCCCATTTCCTCTTCCTATTCTTCTTTCTTTTCTCAATTCTGATCTTGTTCCTCTTCTTTCCTTCATGGCTTCATCATCCTACACCTTCCACAACTCCTTCTAACTCGCCACCTTCCACACCTTCATCTACTAATTCTCACCCAACTCCAACAAACTCTCCAACACAAACCACATCCTCTTCTCACCATTCGGATGATTTTGCCGCTGATTTTGTCCCTCCTCATTCCTCCGCCCTTAAACACCCATCCAATGACTACTCGCGCGAAAGCCGGTATCTTTAAACCTCGACACCAACTTGACCTTACTCACACCACTCATCTTCCGCTTCATCGTGCTCTCTTTGCCTCCACCGATCCAACCACCTTCCACTCCGCTTCCAAAGACGCGAACTGGGTCCGTGCCATGCATGTTGAATATGATGCTTTAATAAAAAATAAAACCTGGAGTCTTGTGCCGCGACCTTTACATGCCAATGTCGTAGGGTCCAAATGGCTTTTTCGAACTAAGTTTCACTCTGATGGATCGGTTGAACGTCACAAGGCTCGCCTTGTTGCTCAGGGTTTCACTCAGGTCCCCTGGCCTCGATTATTTTCACACCTTTATCCGGTTGTAAAAGCTGCCACAGTTCGCACAGTTTTGGCTATTGCGGTCATAAACGGATGGCTGTTGCATCAACTAGACGTTAATAATGCTTTTCTTCATGGCCACCTTAATGAGAACGTTTATATGGAACAACCAAAAGGCTTTGTTGATGCTCGTTTTCCATCTTATGTGTGCAAATTGAACAAAGCGATTTATGGGCTCAAGCAAGCTCCTCGTGCTTGGTTTCACCGCTTGAGTGTTGTTCTTGACTACTTATGGCTTTGTGTGCAGTCGTTCGGACCCTTCTCTATTTGTGTTCAACAAAAAGTCTTGTGTCATGTATCTTCTTGTTTATGTGGATGATCTCATCTTGACCGGGAATCAATTTACTGCTCTTCGATCTTTTATCTCCTGCCTTAATACTGAATTTTCCATTAAAGATATGGGGAAACTTAATTATTTTTTAGGATTGGAGGTTACTAAACACAACAAGTGGTTTATTCTTGAATCAGTCAAAATACACTAAAGATATTCTTGCTCGAGCTAAAATGTTGGAGGCAAAACCTGCCCTAACTCCTTTAAGCACTAATGTTTCTTTTGTCTCTGCAGGTAATCCATATCCAGATGTGACTCATTATCGCTCGATTGTTGGTGCTTTGCAGTACTTAACAATTACGCGACCTGACATATCGTATGCTGTAAATCAAGTTAGTCAATTTTTACAGTCTCCGACAGTTGATCATTATCAGGAAGTCAAACGCATTCTCAGGTACTTAAAAGGGACCCTTGCCTATGGACTTCACTACACTCGACCCACTCGTACCGCTTTGGTGGGTTATTCAGATGCAGATTGGGCTCGTTGTTTGGAAACACGTCGCTCCACTTATGGTTATTCTATATTTTTGGGGGGAAATCTTATATCTTGGAGTGCTAAGAAACAACCAACAGTTGCTAGATCAAGTTGTGAATCCGAGTATCGTGCCATGGCAAACACTGCTGCTGAAATTGTATGGCTGACGCATCTTCTTCAAGAACTTCATGCATTACCTCCTGACAGGCCTACTATTCTTTGTGATAATCAAAGTGCTATTTTTCTCACACAAAATCCTGTTTCTCACAAGCGGGCTAAACATATTGACCTTGATTATCATTTTTTGCGTGAGCTTGTCGCTGCTGGGAAACTTGTCACCAAATTTATACCAACCAAGCTTCAGGTTGCGGACATCTTTACGAAAAGTCTTCCTTCTCATCAGTTTGCCACGTTTCGTCAAATGCTTCATATTGGTCCGCCACCGTTCAGCTTGCGGGGGGATGTTAGATTAAATTAACTTATGTTGTTTAACTGTAATTTTTGTATTCTCTAGGTAGTCCTTGTGTAAGTATTGTGTCTATATATTTGTAGTCATATCTCCTTATGGGATATTGAATACCACTTATAACAAAAGGGATATTGGGAGAGAAAAGAAAGAAAAATATATAATTTTATTTCGTGTTCCCGAATTGAAAGGAAAAGAAAAGAAACTAAAGATTTTATGTGTTCCCGAGTTGAAAGGAAGAGAAAAGAAACGTATATTTTACAATTATACCCTTGTAAGATTTTATTATAGGTTAAATGAGAGGGTAAATTGGTAAATGATATACTTAAAATTTTTCTTACCTTCCCTTCCTTCCGCTTCCTTCCAATTTGGAAGGATTGTTATTTGAAGGAATTTTCCTTCCTCTTCTCTCCATTTCTTTCCTTTAATGAAACTCTGGAACACAAAATTGTTCTCATTTCTTTCCGCTTCCTTTCCTTTCCTTCTATTTTTAAACTCTGGAACATAGTGTTAGGGATGGGGTCGTCATCACACCATCGCTAATACCATTATATCATAACCAGTTACCCTGTGTCACCTCAACTTTTCACATTTTATCAAATCCATCACTAAACATATGGGGTGGTCATCAGACAATCACTAACATCATTAAATCATGCCCCACCAATCACAAAAAAAAAACCAACCAATCACAACATTACACCCCATCCCTAAACGAACCACCCATGCTACACACCTTTTTTCACGGTCAAGATGTACATCACATTCGTAAATCGTGATGATTTTTATCCATCACATGGGTGGCGGGGCGGTGTATCATAGACATTACAGCTGTGTATCATGGACCGCCCCGTCCACCCTTAGACTAATACCATGAAATGGTAAAACGGTCATTATACCTTATAAAAACTATTTATGTGAAAGTAAAAAAAAAGGTACAAATTTCTTTGGACTCTATTGGAACCTATATTATCAGCTCGGTTAGCTATCTAGGGTTTGTTACAATATCTAGATATTGTAATCATCTATTGAATTAATAATCAATCAAGTATTTTACCAATCTTACATGGTATCAGAGCCAACCTAGGCTCCATACCGTTTCCGCCGCGCCACACACAAATAATCAAACCTTAGCCGTCAACACTTAAGAAAAACCATAGAAAGGGCGGCGTGCCGCCACTACCACCGCCGCCCTGTCCGGCCACCGTTCGCTTAGTTTTTTTTCGTTTTCTTAATTTATTGGTTTTTCTTTTTTATTCATATTTCATATTAATAAAAACTGGTCTCGGTTGATCACTTTTGCTTCGGTCCGCCATTGAAATCTTGGCCGACATCATCAATATTGCATTGAGATTTTTTGTTTTATTCTCCTTCATCAATTGCTTTGAATTATTGCCCAAGGATTTACTGGCACAACATATCATCCATTGTAAATATGATGTGATTTCTAAATGTCTTAACTATTCTAAGACAAGATAAAGAAAATTTGGAATTTCTCCATCAAACACGCCAACAAATAAACGAGGCCATGTTATTTCAATAAATCGTCCTTTATACATGTTTTCAAGTTTGTTTTGGGTCCGAAAAAACATACATTTTACTATAATACAATGAATAACAAGGTTAAACAAAGAATAGATCAAATACCCAATCCAATTCAAGCTACTATATATGGTTGGATGTTTATAACATGATCAAAGTCAATGAGTGAGGTAAGGATACGTTGCGCCCGGGCCATAAGCTGGCCCGAAAAACATAATCGTAAACCACCGAGCTTGTGCTTGTTCTTCTCGTTCCCGCATCACCCTTCTCTTTTCTTCTACAATCAATTCATATAACCTGTTGTTCATATACATTTTCACAACTTCAACACCTTCTGCCACCACTTCTGGTGGTGGAATCACCAATGGGTTTTGGTCTACCACAAGTCTAGTCAGGTTCACCAACCGCCCAAATGTGATGGGCAGTTGTTGAATCTGGTTGTTGCATATGTCGAGTTCCCTAAGGCTAGTTAAGCTCCCGATTGTTTCGGGGAGTTCTGTGAGGTCATTAAAGTTACTGCCCAAGTTAAGAATCTCGAGTTGTTTTAGCATTCCGATTGATGGTGGTAGGCCTCTGAGTGCATTGAAGTGCACATCAAGGATTTGAAGAGATGTCATTTCGCCGATGGAGGTAGGAAGGGATTGCAACTTGTTCAATGGCATCAGAAGCTTCTTTAGATTCATTAGTCCATACCCGATGTTGGCAGGGAGATATGTAATCTGATTGAAACCAGCATCCAGTTCTACTAATGATCTGAACCAACGATATTATTTATTAGTTCTTGGTGTTATTCAAGATCAATAGATAACTTTTTTTTTTATCTCTAGGTGGTCTAACTAATTTACATGAATTTTTTAACGTGTTTTTGGTTTCTAGGTGGTTCGCTACAAACGCCATGTGAACGTTTGGAGCCAAGATTTTCTAAAAGTCTGCTATCGTGGGTAGTGAACTATCTACAAGACACTCGATGCAATTTGGTCGATCGCCAATGTTATAATGTTGCCATTTTGTTAATTTTCTTGGTCAAAACGAATATTCCCATGGTTTTCTTTGGTACTTAATTACCTGCATTTACAAATGCCATCGGGCAACGAAATAAGTTTGTTCCTGGAGACATTCAAAACCTGTAACTTTTGCAACGAGCCGATGGCCTTTGGTAGCGATTCAAACATGTTAGAAGAAAGATTAAGCTCCTCGAGACTCTTAAGTCCAGCAAGCGACTCTGGTATAGCCTGCAACAACAATTATAAGCAAACAGATACTCGAAAACTATGACTATTGATGATGCGGATCAACTAACCGTAAGTTTATTAGCAGAGAGGTCAAGAGAAACCAATGTCTGAAGCTTCCCAAAAGCCTCAGGAACAAAAGGCAACCTTCGGTGACACAAATCAATCCGTTCGACACCATTTGTCAACGCATCCTGAAGAATTTCAGCCATCTCCTCCTTCACCTCCTCAGCTATACTCGGGAGCATAGACGACGCCTTTTTATCAAGTTTGGATAACTTTCCAGCCGATTTAGCCGTGTTATAAAGCTTCTGCAGCCTCCTCTCCGCCACAACTAATAAATCGCTATACGTTTCATGCATCTCGTCCAAAGAAATCAAAGCCTTATACATCTGCCTCTCTCTTTTCATCAATCTCCTCCTCCTCTCCTTCTCCACATCGTATTCTGACGTTTCGTCGAATTCATCGAATGGAGATTCGGCTTCAGCGTACCGTAACCTAGCGAGGTCCACGGTTTCTGGGTCGGGACGGTCACCTAGAGATTTAATAACGGAACGTATTTGGGTAACTTCTACAACAACTGAACGTATGTTTGCTAGGATATCATCATCAGTTAAATGAGACACACGTTCGGCTAGTTCGGTATATGATTCACGTTCAGATAATTCGGTGTAGGTTTCGGGCAAGGTGTACGGTCGAGCTAGTCTTTCGTTCTCGAGCTCTTGCAATTGCTTGCGTTTGAAGCTGGGGAGTTTGGTCATGACGTATGAGAGGATTCGCATCTTCCTAGGACTCGCGGTGGGATCCATTGTTATTATTGAGGATGAAGATGTTGATGACGATGGTGTTGGTGTTCGGAGAGATCAATGAACGTAACGCCCTGTTGGGTGTTTATTAGTTTATCAGGGCGTTACGCATGTCTCATCCGAACAGGCGGAAGAAAGAAAGAAGATCGAAGCAACAAACAATAAGAATTAATGAAGGACGATGACAAAGAAATTATGGCCATTGTTGCATGAATTTGTAAGACAGATTTTGCAACAATGGCTTCCGCATTTTATGGTCATCTTTCGAAGAATATCATTCATTCGTTAATGCCAAAAATAGGGATTTAGCATTTCATTAATTAAATTTTATAGTATATTTATTTTTTGTTTGTGAATTTCTAATTTAAACTCTCCTTAGAGAAAAATTGTATTTATGCCTTGCACATTTTTTTTGGAAAAGTTACAAGGTTGGGGGTGGGGAATAAAATCTTCTGGGCTTTAAAACATCATGTAGACACTACGTAAGCTTTGGGGCAACGATGACGCCTCTTAGCAACCCCTTTAAAAAAATAAAAATGAAAAAACAAAAGATCTAATAGGTTGTCGCATGTGGCCCCCCTTTTCTCCCATTTTGCTGCCCATTAAGGAGTTGGCGAGAGCTTTGATAGTGTCGCTCTTTGATAGTGGCAGGGTGGTGTAGGAGACGCCACCAAACTGACTTAGCTTGAGACGTTACTCAACACCCTGGAGCCTAAGGACTCGTCCGGTTGGGTGAGGTGGGGACCACACTCACAAGCATTTTGTTTTATTATGTAAAAGTAGGGTGTGAAAAGAAGGTTTGGATTGATTTAACGTTGAAGGAAAAAAATGAGTTTGAAACGATGTGTCGTGTAGGGCTGGCAATTTAGACACGAACATGATGACATGACACGAACCTACACGACCTTAATAGTTTTCGTGTCTTAAACAAGTCGTCACGATAAGGCCTTAACATGTTTCGTGTCTAAACAAGTTAAAGACATGTTAACATGTTAAGCACCCGTTAAGACACATTAATAGTTTTATTTAAAAAAGTTATATAAGGGGTGTTGGTAGGCTTTAATGCTTTATACATATGCGGATACGATCAAGGAACCATAATTTTCAATTTTTAAATCATAGAGTATGGACATATACACCATTCAGTCATCCCTCCTCTTCTTTTTCAACTCCACCGTCCTTGTTACCCGTCCACCGTCCCCGTCCGCTGTCACCCATCACCCGTCCGTCGTCACCCGTCCTCCTTCTCAACCCCGGCGCTGCTCAGTCTTTCATTCATTGGTTTGTGGATACCTAATAGGGTTAATGTTTATAAACAAGTTCTTGTCTTATCGTGTTAACATGTTATAAACAGTTTCGTGTTCGTGTTTGGAAAAAAAGACATCGTGTCATGTTCGTGTTTACATGTTTCGTGTTCGTGTCTTAACAGGTCGTGATAACTGACGGCAAGACGGGTGGCAAAATATCTGAAATTGCTAAGAAAGGGAATCACAAGAGGAGAAAATATCTTCTCCTGTCATTCTATTTTTGGGATCGGTCAACAGTTTCTAAACCCTAACCCTAAAAATTGGGATCAATTGATTCAATCTCTAAATTAATTTCAACAGTTATGAATCATTACGACGACAGAGTTGTGGACGCCGGTTCTTACCATCAGCGTCGCAGGTACCTTAAAAAATATAACTTTTCTTCCTTCATATCTTTTACACAATAATTCTCTATTTGTTCTGTAGTTTATTTTATTACTATTTCTGATTCAATTAGTTATTATATATGTATATATTGGCTTTTATTCGTTCAGATCTTTCACACATTATATGTAACATATGTCTATTTCTTTCTGTGGTTTGTTTTTGTTACTGCTTCTGATTCAATTAGTTATTTTATATTGAATGTGTCAGTGTTTTTATGGGATTGCCTCCTCCAGCGGGGCTCCCGGCGGTGGGTGCTGTTCCGAATTATGGCCGCGGTGGACCGGTTCCGTTCCAGGGTCCGCTGCCGGTAGTTCATCATTCTGCAGGCATTGGAAGAGGTGTTGGAAATGGATTTCCTCCATTTGAACCTGGAGTTGGTGGAGGTTTCAATATTGGTGTAGGTGGGGGAGGGGGGAGGGAGAGGAGGGAGGGGATTTGGTTCTGCAAGGGGTGGTAGAGGTGGTCGTGATGGTGGTAGAGGTGGCGGTGGAAGAATGAGCAATGGAGGACATGATGGTGGTAGAGGCAGAGGAGGTAGAGGTTTTGATTCGGGTGGTCGTGGTGGGAGCAGAGGTGGCGGCGGCGGCGGTGGTGGTAGGGTTTTTGACAGAGGGCAGCGTGGTGGTGGGCGTGATGGAGGGAGAGGGTTTAGCGGTGGTGGACGAGGTGGAAGTGGAGGTGGAGGCGGAGGGAGAGGGTTTAGCAGTGGTGGACGAGGTGGAGGGCGAGGGTTTGATAGTGGGCGTGGGGGTGGAAGAGGAGGAAGAGGTGGTGGCTCAAAAGGAGATTTGGATAGTATAACTTTACCAAAACAAGATTTTGGTAACTTGGTGCCATTTGAGAAGAATTTCTACATCGAGTGTCCTGCTGTAAGCGCCATGACTGACCATGAGGTGGCGATGTATCGTGGTAGGAGGGAAATTACTGTTGAAGGTCATGACGTCCCCAAGCCGGTTCGAATGTTTCACGAGGCAGGTTTTCCTGGTAATTAGTCTTAATCTTGACTCTTATGATATTATCTTTTCTTTCCTGTCTCTAGGGGGTGTTTGGGGGCATTGTTTTTTAATCACGTGTCTAATTCTTTATGGGTGAGACGGTGAGTTAAGCTATCATTAAGCTATTTGAAGTTGCTTATTCCATACTACTTAGTTTAAATAGCAATAAGCATATAAGCAGTTTTAAGGCACTCTTGAGTACCTCCCGTATTCTGTCAGAACTCTTATCGATTAACTAATGGTTTTTATTTGGCAGCTTACTGTCTAGATGTCATTTCTAGACTTGGATTTCATGAGCCAACACCAATTCAGTCTCAAGGATGGCCTATGGCTTTAAAAGGACGAGATTTAGTTGGGATTGCCGAGACTGGTTCTGGCAAGACCTTGTCATATTTGCTTCCTGCATTAGTTCATGTTGCTGCACAACCTCCACTGGGTTAGTCTCTCTCTGTCTATCCCTCTCTCTCTCTCTCTCTGTGGTTGAGATTTCATTATTGGTAATCATGTTATTTATGCTCTTTGTTATATTCAGCTCAAGGGGATGGTCCTGTTGTGCTAGTATTGGCTCCTACTCGAGAATTGGCTGTACAAATTCAACAAGAAGCTGGAAAATTTGGGTCACATTCTAGAATAAGAAGCACTTGCATATATGGTGGTGCTCCTAAGGGACCACAGATTCGTGATCTTCAAGGAGGTACTGTAATCGCCACTTCATTCAAACCAAAAGTTTGTTTTGTGGTAATTTTAGGCTGTACCTTTACAATAAGAAGAGGCATTTATAAGTCAATGTAATACTTTTTTGCAGGGGTTGAAATTGTTATTGGCACACCCGGTCGGTTAATTGATATGTTAGAAGCCCGGCATACAAACTTGAGAAGAGTGACTTACCTTGTCTTGGATGAAGCTGATCGTATGTTAGATATGGGGTTTGAGCCTCAAATCAGGAAAATTATATCCCAAGTATGATAACTTTCTATTTGTGGTTGATCTAATCAATTTAATCTAGATATTTTTTCTGGATTTCATGATTAAATGTGATCATATGAATATATCCATGTTCTCGTATATGGTAGGTGGAAGAGCCTTTAAAGATAGAATATATTTTAAAGTGCTTTCAAGCAACCAAGCTTTACTTAATTTAGCTATTACTGATTTATGCTAAATTTTTGGGCGTGTTTTTATGTTTAACAGATCAGACCTGATAGACAAACTCTTTATTGGAGTGCAACATGGCCTAAAGAGGTTGAGAGTTTAGCAAGACAGTTTCTATGTAATCCATACAAGGTTACTATTCTTCATCTTTACAATCCAGTGATGATTATGATATTTTTTTAAAGTTGGTTTGCTTACATCATTTTTTGAAACCCATTCTTTTTAGGTTATCATTGGATCCCCTGTTCTGAAAGCGAATCAGTCAATAAATCAGATTGTTGAAGTTGTCACAGATGTGGAGAAGTATAATCGGTATAAATTGGTACCCTTTTAATGCAAACAGTCACTCTTCCCAAACACACACATACACTTGGTTTTAGGGTCTTTGACTGAAAAATAATTATGCAGGCTGATCAAACTGCTGAAAGAAATGATGGATGGAAACAGAATTCTTATATTTGTTGAAACAAAGAAAGGATGTGACCAAGTTACAAGACAACTTAGAATGGACGGATGGCCTGCGCTATCCATCCATGGTGATAAAAGCCAAGATGAAAGGGATTGGGTCTTGGCAGAGTTTAAAAGTGGCAGGAGTCTTATAATGACAGCCACTGATGTTGCTGCCCGTGGTCTTGGTAGGATCACTGTGTGTTAGCCTGTTAGGAAGTTCTAGTCTTTTAGGTCACAAAATCACTAACATATGGGAGTCGCCGGCTGCTGTCTACTTACCTGAGAAAATAATTTGTGGTTTGGGTGCGAAAAGGAGGTGCAAACGTTGCTAGAAATGGTTGTTGGTGAGCTGGATTTGTTCAGCTTCAGCATTATTTTGTCTTCTCTTAGAGTTTAGTCTCCAGTTGGCATTTGGTCATGCATAAAAGCATAAAGGGTTAGGAAAGCAGCTCTCTGAATCTCTGATCCAGTTTGCAGCAGAATCCCATACCCTTAAAATTTTACTAGGCTGCTAAAGAAAACACAAAAGAAGTTAAGCATGTGCTGTGGGTCGGCCATAGTTCCTTATAATTTTTTTAACAGCTTGCCGTAGTTCCTTATATTTGGTGATCCGCTTAGTTTGATCACGGTTAACTGATACCGACCACTTTTAATTAGACATATTAGAAGAGTACAATTTTTATACTTAAAATGGTATAATATATATCAAATACTTCTTTTCTCTAAAGTTAAAATTCTTGATAAATCAGTTTTGAAAATTCTGACTTTACCCTTGGTTTTGAAATCAATAACTTTACACTTTCTGTACTCTTACATAAGCTGGTTCAAGCGTAAAGTTACAGTTGTAGTTGTGAGTGACAAACTTTAAATTTATATTTTCACACTAGAAGTTACATTTATGAGTCACAAAAACTGAGTTCCTTGTATTCAGTAACTTCGTTCCTGTCTATCAACAATGGACCTTAACAAAGCGTATTCTAGATGTAAAGTTTTACAGAACGCACCTTTCAGTTTCACATCTAAATATGGCTTTGTTAAGTTATGTTGCTTGTAGAAAGGGATGTTTAGTGGACACGGTTTAAATTAGGTTTACTATTCACAATGATATCATTAATCCTTGTATTAGTGGTGTAATAACTAATAAGTGTGCATTTTTCAAGTGTTGAAGTGCAACTTAAAGTGGCAGAATCATTGGCTTTTTGGTAGTCCACTTATGCCATGAATGCATTGCACCTTATGTTTAGTCAGTAAATAGGTTATGTACTACCTGGCAATGCGTGCCAGATATATTTTTTCACAAAACATCTGAGTATCAACAGTCTTAAACATTTATCGAGCTAATGGAGGACTAATAGATTAGGATGCAAGTAGAATGTCATTTACATAGGGCCTACTAGGTCTTCTAAGCATGGTATGGTCATCTTACATTCATGTGGTTGATATCCAAACTTTGAAAGCAACCAAGGGAGAGATAAGGAGGAAGTACGCAATACGCATGAAAGATCATATCTTGACTGACTTTGTTCTGATTATACTGTTTTACCCTTCATCTTTAGAAGTTATCGCTGCCCAAACACGGTTATGAGGTTGGTGGTCGTGACAGTCCGGTTGACTCGTACAAACAAAAGCTTATTTATTGGTTATGAAAATGGAATTGTGGCGGAGGTTGTGGTGGTTGCTGCTCCTTATCCCTGCAAAAGGTTGAGGTAATGATCTTAGAAATGCAGGGATAAGGTTGCCATTTCATTCCAGGTTTTAAATTCTTTTTATCGTAGTTTGAATTCTTTTAATTTCAATTGTTGAACATATAGATGTGAAGGGCATAAAATGCGTCATCAATTATGATTTTCCAACAAGCCTTGAAGATTATGTCCATAGGATAGGGCGTACTGGTCGTGCTGGAGCCAAGGGAATTGCTGTTACATTTTTCACCCATTCAAATGCTAAGCATGCTAGAGAGCTTGTTAAGATCCTTCAAGAGGCTGGTCAAGTTGTTCCTATTGCATTATCTTCTATGACCCGGACCATGGGTCCTGGAGGTAGTTGATTTTTTGATCCATTTATTTTTGTTATATACTCAAATGATATTATGGGTCCAATTTTTAAAATCAAATTGTAAGGTATGTATGACTGATCGATTGTTACTGTGTAGCAGGTTCTGGTGGGAGCTTTAGATCAAGAGGTAGAGGTGGGTTTGGGAATCGAGGTGGCATGTCAGGATCTAATGCTGTTCCTCTTGGTTCCAAAGCTCCTTGGTAGCTTCTTTGTTTACTTACTGTAGAATAAGAGAACAAGTAGTTGAGCATGTTCATTTAATATTTTTTATGCATATGTCGTGGACTCAAATTTACTGGGTTATAGCACAAAAACCCCCTTACACGTAAAGTAATGGGCGTTTCCCTTTCAGGTTATATGCTGCTAAAGTTTGGGTTTTAGATAATCAATATGCAGTTTCCTGTGTAGACAAATCCTTATAACATTCTGCATGCATTGGCAATTGGTGGTACTTTGTTTTGTTATTAATAGGTTGTTTCATATTCTATATCTGCGTTGAAGGTCCATTTGTGATTTGGCCATCAAGCCACTGACCTGGTTGGTCAAATGCGCAAGTGTAGTCGGTCAACAGCATGGAAGGCTGGCTGCTGACAATGTCCATTAAACGTTCAAGATATGCCAAGTCTAATAAGTTGATTTAGATTTTCTTTAATCTTCATCAGCTTAAAATTTAAATAGATTGCAGTTCAAAGTGTTGCTGTTTTAAGTCGTCACAAAGGTTGGGTTTGGACTTTGGGTCATAAGGTCTCTGGTTAATAAAGGTTCAGATTGTGTTGGGTCAACTTAAAAATGGTAGTTTTAGAGTAAGAGAGGGAGAATGAAGTTGAAACCCTAATAACAGAAAGGTTATTAGGGTGCGATTCGGCTAGAGAGATTGGGCCTTTATTTAAAAAAATTATAAATAGCCTATATTTATGTACTTTATTTAAATAAGTCATCCAAATTGACGTCTAGTCAGGTTATGAAAACATTGGTCATAACTCGTAAGGGTCACCAACCTTGCATGTGACGTGTTACATGAACCTCGCCATTTTTCTTCATAAGCATTTTACATCAGTAGTCGTTTCAACAACCGCTTCTTCAATCTGTGCTAACAACAAAGAAATCAATTTGCAAGCTCTCTGATGGACCTTGAGTTATATTAAGAACGAAATAAATATAAGCTTAACTGCACATTGTAGGGGGGTCTACTACGGTTAGATTGGTTTTGGCAAAAAAGTTCGAACTGAAGCACTATGGTTTTATTGAATGACAAATAGCATTTAAACCGACTTTGCTATCAAGATCACTAATTCGCATTAAGAAATTTTGGTAAACCTAGTTCATAACTACAATACATATGTATTGTTTGATATTTCAGAAAATGAAACAAACTATAAATACTATTCGACCGGTTTCAGATAATTCGTAATTGTTAAATCGATAAATATCCAAATTGAACCGTAAATAAAACAGTTCATAATTCAAATCATAAAATATCAAATTGTTTTATTAAAATCCTGTTTTCAATCGATCAGCCAACGGGTTCAAACCCTGTAGGCTACATTTCAACCCGCTAACCCATCAAGCCATCATCCAACATAATTGACACCCCTACTAGTAGCCTAACGATTAAGAGTAAAAAACTCCTTAAAGACCACCTAGATTCAATTATTCACAAAAGACTAGCAGTAGTTTTAAAGGGCCCAAAATAGAGTATTACCCGTATAAGGCCGGCCCATTACGTAATCAGCTAAAAGCCCACGTAAACATTCAATCGTGTGTTTACACAGGCTATAAAATTAGTTAGGGTTTTCATTTCCTTCCTAGCCCTAACACAGTTACTCGCCGCCGCTAGTCACCGGACTTCTCTACAGGTAATTTCTAACCCTATATATTTTAATAATAATAGTAATAATCCCTCCCTTTCATACTTTTATTTCACTTGATTACATCAACTAATCCAAAATATTTCTTCAAAACCCTAGGCTACAATGACGACCCGATTGAGAAAGAACCGGAAGAAGAGAGGCCACGTCAGCGCCGGTCACGGCCGTATCGGCAAGCACCGTAAACATCCAGGAGGCAGAGGTAACGCCGGAGGTATGCACCACCACCGTATCCTGTTCGACAAGTATCATCCAGGTTTCTTTGGTAAGGTAGGTATGAGGTACTTCCACAGGCTTAGAAACAAATTCTATTGCCCCATAGTCAACGTCGACAAGCTCTGGTCAATGGTCCCTCAAGAGGTTAAGGATAAGGCTTCAGCTGATAAGGTGCCTGTGGTTGATGTTACTCAGCTTGGATACTTTAAGGTGTTGGGTAAGGGTATGGTGCCTCCGTCTCAGCCGATTGTGGTTAAGGCTAAGCTTATTTCGAAGACTGCTGAGAAGAAGATTAAGGAAGCTGGTGGTGCTGTTGTGCTCACTGCTTAGGTTTGTTGAAGTTTTTGTTTTTGTTTTTTATTGTTGTTTGGATTGGATTATGGTTTTGTTGGACATGGGTTTTGGTTTAGATTTATATAAATGAGATATTATGTTTTATGAATTTGCTGTTTACTGTTGTTTGGTATGGGTTAAATGAGACTAATTAAGTTATACGTTTTGGTTGATTTAATTAAACATTGTAGTGTTGATTAAATGGCAAGTTTGGCTAATTGGTATGAGAAACCTAGGTAATTTAGTTTGTATTGGGTTTGATTCTAGTGGCATGGTGCTGCCATTGCTTTTCCTTGGATTTTACCATAGTCTTGCCTTTAGCTTGTTTAACCATGTGTTATGTGGGGCGCCAAGGGTGAAACATGGGCGGGCGGGTCGGTGAAGGAGTTACGAGATGTTTTATTACGATTTGAAGAAGGGGAACCATGGTTACTTATGTGTCGTCTATGCGCCTTTACCTTTTCTTTCCAATCAAGCCTCAATAAAGGTCCTTAAAATGTATTCTTACAAAAGTGACATGACTTCAAACTCTTACGAATGATCATGCTATTAAAACCATTTGTAAATCTTATGATTAGCATCTCCGTCTCTATAATTACACTAGAAGTTACCCAATGTTGCAAAAATCGGCCTAGGCGGCCGCCTAGGCGCTAGGCGGTGAAGAAAATCGGAATTAGGCCCTAGTCGGAGATCTAGGCGTTTTGGGCATTAGGCGGCCATTAGGCGGTCCTAGGCGGTGATTTTTTTTATTTTTTTTTTTAATTTTTTTATTAAATTTCTAAGTATTTCTAAGTATTTTTTAGTATTATGTGTATATATCTAAGTATTTTTTAGTATTATGTGTATATATCTTAACATATTTTCAAAAAACACCTAAATTTGTGTGTATATATATAAGATACGTATAAAATACCAAAACGCCTAATTCCGCCTAATTTTCGCCTAGTCCCGACTAGTCCCTAGGCTGGACCTCACCGCCTGCCTAGCGCCTAGCGCCTTTTGCAACCTTGAAGTTACCACGTTTTCTCTTTTGACAAATTCTGATATATAACTCAAAACTAAAATCTCATATTATTACGGTTTCTAAATGTTTTTGTTTTATGGTTTTGAATAATACTTTTGGAAATTTTTTATAATGTTTGATGTTTGCATACTCTCTTCTTTTCCGTTGTGCTTCAGTTTGTATTTGATTCTAAACAATTAAGCAACCCTGTGTGTGAACTGACTATTGATAGGGTATGAGGCCTTTGAAAACAGTTACTTAGATTTTGTTGAATGACATCGTTTCTTTTTCTCCAATTCGGTTGAATGTTGTCGTGGACGGGTGGGGATGGTCCGGATGGATATGATATTATCTCAATAATAATAATAATAATGATAATATCATATCCATTTCTAATTTTCTAGCATAGAATATATAGTTGATTTGTGATTGTTTGAGCATACCAAAATACCATTGATTCTTTAATTTTTGTCGTCAAGGGGTTCCACGGTTTAACCGTAAAGCTGACCATGAGCTTGTTGTCTTCTCTTGAATCATACGGTTTTGGTCACAAGGTTGGCGCTCATCCGACGGTCAGACCATGGACCGACTATGAGGCTGCTGTTAAGTTCGTGATTTTCTAGCTTTTGACCAAGTGTCCCGTTTGATCTATATCATATAAGTAGAAGTTATTTATAAGAAATAATTTACAATAGGCACGTATGCACTTAGGCCACCTGTAATGGTGCGCTAAAATTCACCCCCAAATCCACCATGGGCATTTTCATTGGTTGCAATAACAAAAGGTGAATTCGCGCTCAAATGGAGTGTTATTTATTTAGCGCCGATGCCCAATTTTTAACATTAACGCCCTTGGGGGCGCGGTGTGTGGGGGTTAAGGGGCGCTAAAAGGTGAATTCACGCCTATTTTCGCACACCATTACACATGGTATTAAAAAACTGATTTCTAAGCAATGATTGTTCTAATATTCACTTTGTTCTCTTGATGATGCATATCTATTTCTATATATTTTAATGAATGTTTTTTGTATACAAGTAAGCATATCTTCAAATAATTACATACTATACTATATTAATATAGGAGTCTTTAATATATGTTAATTAGTGCCCTGTTGCGGTCGAAAGGAGATTAGACATTTTTGACCAAAGCCCAACACATGAAAACATTTCACAGTAGAGTACCGTAAAAGAGTGAAAAAGCATTTGCGACTTTCGTGACAATGCTATCAATGACTCAAAAACACAGTAGCGGAAGAGCATCGACGACATGACAATTGCAACTGCATAAACAACTGTGACGATGGCAAAAGAAAAGCAATAAAACTATAAATTAGTTATACTTGTAATGGTATATTATGAAAAAAGAGTACTTGTCACGTAGGGGGGTGATGAAGGAAGAATGTTGTAAGTTGTAACCATCCACATCCGGAAGAGGTAGCAATTTAGAGGATATGAATAGAAATGGTATGAATCCTGAGACTTTAATAGTGTATAGAATATAAGAAAGTTGTACATATAACAAAAAGCTCATACCTATTGTGATGATAAAATAACTCCAAAAAATATCAAATGATATATTCTTAGTAACTAAATATTGAGTAAATTACTTCAGTCGTCCAAGCCGTCCATCTAATATGTAAAAGTTTCATCTTTAGTTCGTAAGTATGAGAAATTATGGATTTAGTCCCTAATCTTCACTCAGTCGCCATGATTTTGCCCTTAACATGAGTGCTCGTTAAAAAATTTTGTTAGGTGGGTAAAATTTGTAAAGTAATTTTTGCTCTCACTAACCACCACCATATTCTACTGGTCGGTACCACTCTCTTGCTCTCTCAGCCACTTATAACTCGCCATCATCAACCTTCATCCGTAGGCCAAGCGGTAGTAATATCATCACATCCCTTCGCACACAACCACATCATCGCAGTCTTCTAGTTTTGGTTTCGTTCATATAATCTTGCCACTCGTCAACAATAGTACATTCTGTGTACTCATAAATAGGCTTGTAAACAAACCAAACGTTCATATATATTAGATGTGTGAGGCTTTTTAAAAAATACTCCGTAAACAAGTTTTAAGGATAAAAATGTATTTCAATTAAAATATGTAGATGGATAAGGATAGAAAGTTCTTTTAGAATGCTCTTTGCCGTTTAGAAAAAAGAACTATAATTAGAGTTGGAGCTATGACAATCACGAATACAAATCTTTTTGAACAAAATACTAGAATATAGTTTGATTATTATATACCAACGGATGGTGGAGTGATAGGGGATCTCCATATGAGGTGGAATCCAGTTGTTTGTGGGACCAAATGATTCTTAAGTAATGGTACCCATTGTCTTTTCTTTCCTTGGTCATACGATATTTAACATCTAGCAGATATCTTTGATATAACATTTTTATTTGATTTATTTCGAATGTGCATACGTAGACGTCAGGGGTGAGGCTGGTATTGTATTGTATTGTATTGAATAAACCGATCTTAAAAATGGCAGAAATTGGATATCAGATATCGGTATTAATACTGAAAGCTAGGTTTAGAAAAGCAGCACAAAACACAACTCTATCGCCCCCAGCCTACACAAGGCACACTGTTTACAAGAAGCGCAACTTAAGCGCACATTTTGGCAAACATTGACCTTGAGACGCACATGGGACACACACATCTTGTATTTCCATATTTTTTCGCAGCAAGTTGATGTACAACATACTTTTTCGGGTTGCAAGTGTACGCAATTGCAATATTAAAACATATATAAATCTTAATTATTTGCGTCCTGGGTACGAAAAGCGATGCGCTTTGTATTTCCCGCATCTGCTTTAGACCTTTTCGGTTTTGTGCACTTCTCACCAGGACCGAAAGTACCGATCCAAAAAAAAAATGCTAAAAAGTGGGTATTGAAAATGGTTCAGTAAGGTAAGTTTGACATCGGTTTGGTTTCGGTGCGCAGTACCATTTCGTCATCCCTAGTAGTAAGGGTGTTCAAAAAAACCCAGACCTGTAACACCCCGAAAATCCATTCCGCTATTAGGCGTGAATAAGAAATGACAAAACGAATTAAATAGTAGAATGAGCCTTTTATGGATATAAAACGAGATGATAAGAATGTGGGTTATGCTCTAATATGAAAATTACCTAGTGAAAGTTATTATGTTTATAATGGGGAAATAACACTAGAAAGAAACTTGCATAGTTAAGGTTTTGATAATAAATGATATTAGGGTAAACTTGAGGGACTATTAGGGTAATTATTGTGTCAAAATAAGGTGGTCAAGATGACCCATATGGGTCATACGAATTCAGCCCCAAAAAGGGGGATTCTTGAACCTCAAACAAACCCTAATCATACCAAGTGGAAGAGTTGATGCAAGAAATTGAAGAGATAGATGAATGGTGTGTTCTAGAGGGTTAATCTTCAAGGATTAAGCTTTGGTAAGAACCCTAACCTCTAAATTCGTGTAGGGTTCAAAACCCACATATGGGTTTTGAGCAAAACATGTGAAATCCGTGGTATTGTTGATTATTAGTGATATTGATCATTCTTAATGGTTTCTAAATGAGTTAAATTGTTAGAAGCTTGCTTGTATTCAAAGATGATGATTTTGGTTTTGATTAGTAGCTTTGATGTTACTAAAATTGTAAGAAATCTATGTTTTAGGCATGGATTGTAGAGGAATTGTATTCCATATGTATTGCATGAATCTTATGTGTTGATAAAAAAATGTGAATTTATGATGTCTAAGGGTTCACTCATGGTTAGAGACCCTAAAGGAACTTGAATAGATGATATTATGCTAAGTGATGTTTGATTCTTGTGTTTAATTGATACTTGAAGTATGAATTTAGTGGGTTTTGACCCTAGGTATGAACAATACAAGGATGTGGTGAAATCTTGCATAAGTCGCTATTTGTATGCTTTGTAAATGTGTTAGAAATCAAAGTGATCAATTATTGATGATTAGCTAAATAAATGGTAAAGTTTGAGAAGTCCATAAGGCTTAGAATTCATTTACAAAAATGGTGCACATAAGGTGTTTGATAAAATGCCTACATCAAACTTGAATTAAATCAAATGGTGTAAAAAAATTGTATGAAATTCGTCACTTTTGACAGCCCTAGATAGTCATCTTGTAAAGGGCATATCTCATTCGTTATTATGAGTTAGAAGACGAGCCTTATATCGTTGAAAAGCTTGTTGCACATATTACATTTCATATTTAGTCATAAGAAGCTGATTCTGAGTTGTAGTGGGTCAAAACAGCATCTAAAGTAAGCATTTCAGTTTTGACAGCAAAGCTGTTTGGTCAAAATTATGTTTCTGACCTGATCTTAAAATATTCATATAAAATCATAGAAAAATCGTTAGGAGGTGTTCTTTATATGCTTGGAAAGGTCTTTGAATGGGGAACATTTTGTATTTGATAGTCAAGATCTGATTCCGAGGTTTAGAAGGGGAAAAACGACCTTGAACAGCAGCTGCGCAGAAAATCGCTGCACATTTATAATGTAATCTTTAATAAGAAAAGGTGTAAGAATGTACACGCTTGTAGTAGTATTGGAGTACGGATTGTAGGGAAAGAATAGCGTATTATGTGGCATTCAAAAAGGTGTCTAAAAACACTTACCAACTAGTTCATGCAAGTATTTTCACTAACGGGTCGAACGGGTAGTATATGGAAGGACTTATTGAATAGAACTAGTTGTTGAATGTATTGATGTCATGTTTGAATGATGTAGAATGAATACTAATGTTTGAATAGGTAAGTTCCAAATTAGTATTCTAACACGGCATGTTGACTTGAAAGTAAGCTAGGTACAAGAAGCTTAAAAGTCAACGGGTCAAGTGGATATGATCTCGAGCTAGGTGAAAAGCTTGGGACTATAAGTCAAACGCGTATAAGACGAAAACACTCCTACGGGCAAAGGTAAGTGACTTCTGATGCAAACTCTTGGTTTAGTAATTGTATGTTTATGTATAAATATATGATGGGAACAAGTATGAAATGGTAATTTATAACAAGGTAAGCAAATTGATGTTATTGGTGAATGGGTATAGTTCACCATACAACAAGGAAAGTAGTTGGGATAAATGGGCAACAAAGATAAAATGAATGAGGGTAATTAAGCATGAAACAAACCCAAGATTAATAAGTATGGCATTAGAATGAATGGTAAAATATACGGATTGATATGTGTGTGTATATATAGATGGCTACATTTTATCATGGGTTTAGCTATTTAGATTGAATTGTATAGTTATGCAAGGTCACACAATGGTAAACTGTTTAGTAAGTAGAGTCATCATGCGTCGGATGATTGTGTAATAGAATGTGTGCATGGGTGCTTATGCCCGGGTATGTGTGAAGGTGTTTTGTATGTAAAGGTTGGTCGTTATGTGTAGATTGAGTATAGGTTCGGAAACGTCATGTTTGTCCTAGAGAATACACGAAGGAAGAAAAGTATGACGGGTCAAGATAACTTGTACATGGGATTTGTACGTGCGTGTGTATTGTAGTGTTACTAATCTTTTTGTTATGAGGATGCTAATAAAGATGCAGGTATGTAAGCATGAATATATGGAAATTGGAGGATAGGATCCGGAGACCGGATCCGAACTTGCAAAAAGGCGTTTGGATATGATCATTGAGTATTATTGATGTTATTTCCATATTTTGAATAATTTGCATGAAGTCACTTAATGAACTAACGAAATGGTTATGTGGTAGTTGCAGGCTGTCTAGTCTAGCTCACAAAGCAAGAAATGGTTGGAGGTCGAGTGAGGACGCGGATTGTATGGGGTCGCGGTCACGTAAACTAATCAAGATGAGTTGTATTTGATGTAATAACAAAAAAATAAAAGATGAAACACCTATAATATCTTGTAGCTATGGGTTCCAAACATAAGAGAATGTTTTTCTAAAGCAAGAAATTTTCTGGTTTGAATTTCCGCTGCGTATTTTCAGTTTGAAAGGTTTAGGGTGTTTCAAGTTGGTATCAGAGCCCTGGTTTGAGTGAAATCTTGTACAAGGAAGTAAGTACTTGAACTCAAACTTGTGTGCTCTCGAAAACAGTGACCCGTACAATCCAAGACTCGATCAAGGCCCAAAGGTAGAATTTAATATTAACTCACATGACATGTTAAAAACTAACTATGGTGTTTATGTTAAGGTGAGCTTTTGTGAATGATGAAGAGGTCTCAAGGACACGATCCAAGATAGATCTCAGAAATTGTGGATAAGATGGAATAATTACAGGTACGCGATAATTAACTATTGGTACAGGATAGAGGAAAAACCTCTAGGATGGTAAAATTTAGATGAAAAATAACCACGTTGTTTAGGGGAAGAAATTAAAAGTGTAGCACGAAGCTGAAACCCAGTCTGCAGGCATAAGGTGATGATTACATGAAGACACGTGGATAGTATGTTGATTGCGCGCCTGGCCAGTGCGCAATAAGCATACGATACACGTGAGACCATGAGAATCGTCACAGGTATGCCTGGCAAATTGGAAAGTAAGTGATCATGTGGATACGTGGGTGGAATAAACCTTCTTGAAAGTAAAATGGGAAGGGGTTCCCTCAAAAGGTATTAAACCAAATGTATGTGAATTGTGCCTATAAGCTAATTATGGCAATGAATAGATAAGTAACTAGACGACAGTTGTGGGTTATGGTAGATGACTCTCAAGTGATTGAGAGCAGTTTGTATATGAATGAAAGGTAGGAATGAAAAGTTTGAGTCCATAGGTAAGTATGGATCAAACTTATATGAACGAAAGGTGAGAATGAAAAGTTTGAGTCCATAGATAAGTATGGATCAAACCTATATGAATGAAAGGTGAGAATGAAAAGTTTGAGTCCATAGATAAGTATGGATCAAACCTATATGAATGAAAAGTGAGAATGAAAAGTTTGAGTCCATAGGTAAGTATGGATCAAACCTATATGAATGAGAGGTTTGAGTCCATAAGTAAGTATGGATCAAACCTATATGAATGGAAGGTAGGAATGAAAAGTTTAAAATCCGTAATACGCATGGATTAAACCCATACGAATGAAAGTTAGAAATGAAAGGGTTGAATCCGTAGGTAAATAAGGATCAAACCTATATAAATTAAAGGTAGGAATTAAATATTTGAATCTATGTGTAAGTCCCTCCACTTACTCATTAGTCGGCTCATCCTTGATAACATGAAAATGTCTAATGACCTTAACGGGTCAATTTGGGTGGAATGTTGTAGAAATATAGAATAATCCATAGAGCGGGTCATTCGGATAGGAATGAAGGGAGGGGGAATGTTCCATCTCTAGCTAAGGTAGATTGGAAAGTTGTACATACTTAGTGACAATAACTTAGTTGGGGATACACTTGTCATGTGACCTACATGATACATGAATACATATTTCATATGTAGCTATTAGTCGATGTAGATGCTAACTAATTGTAGAAGCTAGTTAAGAATGAATGGACAATTTGACTTTACAAAAGTCAAACGAGTCGAATTAGCAAGTGTAACGCAAGTACTAATTAACAAGGTTGCATGAATGGAACGAAACCAATTTCGAGTTATTGATGTGGTAAGTAAACGTAATTACATGTTGAGCATGTAGTAGATAATCTATGAGAACCGGGACAACTTATATACTAAGACCCGTGTGGATGATTCAATTTAACAAGAAAAAAAAATTGCATGAAAAGATAGAATGGGGTTTTGTATGCATGCCTAAATGGAAAAGAAGTAAAACCCCTAATGTAAACTATAAATATAATGAGTAGATAAAGATAATGACCGAAGGTCATAAATTAGTAAGAAGCGGCAGGTGACTTTGAAAAGTCAACCTACTGAGATTTTGTGAAGTAACAAATAAAATGTAAAGATCATATGTAAAAATGTTAGATGCGTAACTTGGTTTTGTATCGTAACGGGAATTTCATCAAAGAATTTTAGATAGTTAGACATGCAGGGGAAAGAATTTTGCATGGACTATTGAAAGACAATTGTTATGAATGCAAAATATATGTCTAACCAATGACTTTGTAGATATGAATGGTCGAATTTTGGATATGATGAAATCTATAAGATAGGTGATATGATGTTAACGAGTTTGAACTCGTCATGTGAATGAACTAAACCAAGCTAGGTATGGCATGGACTTGTGAAGGAGCAGGTCAATCCGACATAAGGATGGTTGGTTAATGCTGTGAAAGGAAGGTTAGTAAATTTGGTTATTTTGTGATTGTTAAGTAAGAAATTGGTATGTTGAATATTACCCCGTATGAATGAATGGTATCTCAAGTATGATATAGTTTGGAAAGTTTGACTTTTAAAGGTCAAAAGATGAATGAATTTTAGCTTAGACCCGGTGTTGTTAAGAAATGGATATATGTTTCTACAGTAAGTAGTACATGAAATGAAGTAACAAACAAATTAGCATGATTAGAATGGCTCTGAAATTTACCAAAAAGGGGCGGGTGTATATGGTAGACGTACCGATTCAGTAGTGCCTATGGAATTATGTCTAACTCTCAAGTTAAGTGAGAATGAATGGGGAATGAATTAGTAGGTATGTTGTGAAAGTGATAACCATGATTAAAGGTTTGGGATATACGTATGTATATAGTCTAACTAACTACATGGTTGAAGGGACTTAAAAGGAATGCTAATAGTGGAATATTGTAGTAATCCCGTGATGGACGCCTTGTGACTAATGTAGGAATGAACAACTAAGTAGGATTTATGGGTTAAATATGTAACTAATCGATTTATTATGTTTAATAAATGTGATAGGCCTCTTGTAATATAAGAGCGTAAGAACAAAACATAGAAATATGTTTTGCCACGAGTAAAGTTATTTTTATAGTCTATATGTGGGCTTGTGACATGGCATGAAACTTTGAATGAAATAAATGAGTAAATAAGTTGAGAATTCTTGGTATGGTAGTAATGAAGGAGGTTTCGGGGACGAAACCTTCTTTAAGGGGGGTAGACTTGTAACACCCCGAAAATCCATTCCGCTATTAGGCGTGAATAAGAAATGACAAAACGAATTAAATAGTAGAATGAGCCTTTTATGGATATAAAACGAGATGATAAGAATGTGGGTTATGCTCTAATATGAAAATTACCTAGTGAAAGTTATTATGTTTATAATGGGGAAATAACACTAGAAAGAAACTTGCATAGTTAAGGTTTTGATAATAAATGATATTAGGGTAAACTTGAGGGACTATTAGGGTAATTATTGTGTCAAAATAAGGTGGTCAAGATGACCCATATGGGTCATACGAATTCAGCCCCAAAAAGGGGGATTCTTGAACCTCAAACAAACCCTAATCATACCAAGTGGAAGAGTTGATGCAAGAAATTGAAGAGATAGATGAATGGTGTGTTCTAGAGGGTTAATCTTCAAGGATTAAGCTTTGGTAAGAACCCTAACCTCTAAATTCGTGTAGGGTTCAAAACCCACATATGGGTTTTGAGCAAAACATGTGAAATCCGTGGTATTGTTGATTATTAGTGATATTGATCATTCTTAATGGTTTCTAAATGAGTTAAATTGTTAGAAGCTTGCTTGTATTCAAAGATGATGATTTTGGTTTTGATTAGTAGCTTTGATGTTACTAAAATTGTAAGAAATCTATGTTTTAGGCATGGATTGTAGAGGAATTGTATTCCATATGTATTGCATGAATCTTATGTGTTGATAAAAAAATGTGAATTTATGATGTCTAAGGGTTCACTCATGGTTAGAGACCCTAAAGGAACTTGAATAGATGATATTATGCTAAGTGATGTTTGATTCTTGTGTTTAATTGATACTTGAAGTATGAATTTAGTGGGTTTTGACCCTAGGTATGAACAATACAAGGATGTGGTGAAATCTTGCATAAGTCGCTATTTGTATGCTTTGTAAATGTGTTAGAAATCAAAGTGATCAATTATTGATGATTAGCTAAATAAATGGTAAAGTTTGAGAAGTCCATAAGGCTTAGAATTCATTTACAAAAATGGTGCACATAAGGTGTTTGATAAAATGCCTACATCAAACTTGAATTAAATCAAATGGTGTAAAAAAATTGTATGAAATTCGTCACTTTTGACAGCCCTAGATAGTCATCTTGTAAAGGGCATATCTCATTCGTTATTATGAGTTAGAAGACGAGCCTTATATCGTTGAAAAGCTTGTTGCACATATTACATTTCATATTTAGTCATAAGAAGCTGATTCTGAGTTGTAGTGGGTCAAAACAGCATCTAAAGTAAGCATTTCAGTTTTGACAGCAAAGCTGTTTGGTCAAAATTATGTTTCTGACCTGATCTTAAAATATTCATATAAAATCATAGAAAAATCGTTAGGAGGTGTTCTTTATATGCTTGGAAAGGTCTTTGAATGGGGAACATTTTGTATTTGATAGTCAAGATCTGATTCCGAGGTTTAGAAGGGGAAAAACGACCTTGAACAGCAGCTGCGCAGAAAATCGCTGCACATTTATAATGTAATCTTTAATAAGAAAAGGTGTAAGAATGTACACGCTTGTAGTAGTATTGGAGTACGGATTGTAGGGAAAGAATAGCGTATTATGTGGCATTCAAAAAGGTGTCTAAAAACACTTACCAACTAGTTCATGCAAGTATTTTCACTAACGGGTCGAACGGGTAGTATATGGAAGGACTTATTGAATAGAACTAGTTGTTGAATGTATTGATGTCATGTTTGAATGATGTAGAATGAATACTAATGTTTGAATAGGTAAGTTCCAAATTAGTATTCTAACACGGCATGTTGACTTGAAAGTAAGCTAGGTACAAGAAGCTTAAAAGTCAACGGGTCAAGTGGATATGATCTCGAGCTAGGTGAAAAGCTTGGGACTATAAGTCAAACGCGTATAAGACGAAAACACTCCTACGGGCAAAGGTAAGTGACTTCTGATGCAAACTCTTGGTTTAGTAATTGTATGTTTATGTATAAATATATGATGGGAACAAGTATGAAATGGTAATTTATAACAAGGTAAGCAAATTGATGTTATTGGTGAATGGGTATAGTTCACCATACAACAAGGAAAGTAGTTGGGATAAATGGGCAACAAAGATAAAATGAATGAGGGTAATTAAGCATGAAACAAACCCAAGATTAATAAGTATGGCATAAGAATGAATGGTAAAATATACGGATTGATATGTGTGTGTATATATAGATGGCTACATTTTATCATGGGTTTAGCTATTTAGATTGAATTGTATAGTTATGCAAGGTCACACAATGGTAAACTGTTTAGTAAGTAGAGTCATCATGCGTCGGATGATTGTGTAATAGAATGTGTGCATGGGTGCTTATGCCCGGGTATGTGTGAAGGTGTTTTGTATGTAAAGGTTGGTCGTTATGTGTAGATTGAGTATAGGTTCGGAAACGTCATGTTTGTCCTAGAGAATACACGAAGGAAGAAAAGTATGACGGGTCAAGATAACTTGTACATGGGATTTGTACGTGCGTGTGTATTGTAGTGTTACTAATCTTTTTGTTATGAGGATGCTAATAAAGATGCAGGTATGTAAGCATGAATATATGGAAATTGGAGGATAGGATCCGGAGACCGGATCCGAACTTGCAAAAAGGCGTTTGGATATGATCATTGAGTATTATTGATGTTATTTCCATATTTTGAATAATTTGCATGAAGTCACTTAATGAACTAACGAAATGGTTATGTGGTAGTTGCAGGTTGTCTAGTCTAGCTCACAAAGCAAGAAATGGTTGGAGGTCGAGTGAGGACGCGGATTGTATGGGGTCGCGGTCACGTAAACTAATCAAGATGAGTTGTATTTGATGTAATAACAAAAAAATAAAAGATGAAACACCTATAATATCTTGTAGCTATGGGTTCCAAACATAAGAGAATGTTTTTCTAAAGCAAGAAATTTTCTGGTTTGAATTTCCGCTGCGTATTTTCAGTTTGAAAGGTTTAGGGTGTTTCAAGACCCGAAACCAAACCCCAAATATCAAAAAATCTGTATCCGAAATATCCGAACATCGGATAATCTGAATTTTTGGATTCGGGTTCAGATGTGGATTTCTAATGATTTCGGATAAACGGATTATCCAATATCCGAAAACTAGAAAAAAATAGTAAATATATATTATTTGAGCACTAGGTTTATTTTAAATATAGAAAAAATAGTAAATAATCGAATTCAGATGTGGATTTCTATTTTTTTTTGTTTTCAATGTCGGAAACTTGGAAAATCAAACTATGCACTAAACAATTTTTTTATAGAAATTTGGATATCCATTTAAATGTCCGAATCCGTATCCGGATTTTTGGATAATCCGATCTTGAAAACCCCTACCTGGTAGACATCCATTTTTTTTCTAAATTTTGATAATTTGTTATATATTTTTATTTACAAATCAAGTTTTAGGATTAAATAAGAGCAAATTGCTCTAGTTGTTTGTAAGTTTAGTGTATTAATTTCATTTATACAAAAATGTTACCATTACGATTCAATATCAAACAACAAATTGAAAACATTATTAGATCGTACAACTAAATAAATATAAATAAGTACCAACATGCAAGATTTTGGTAGTTTGGGTTATTTAGTCATCTAGTAGCCTCATATAATTATGTAATGTACTACTCGAACAAGCGAGATAGCTTCCATCCATATTGTGCTGAAGAATTCTGGAAGCCGACAACTCGATTAGAATTTGATTAAGCCGACAACTATGAGTTATTTCCCCGTCCCAATTCAAAACAAGAAATGATAACTTTGTCAATAAGTTTAAAATAGAAAATGATATCGGTTTTTATAAGATATAGTTTTGTAAATGCAGAATTATTACTATATTGTTCACCACCCTAGAAACCACCCATTTTACCTTTTGTAACCGCTTTTGAGATGATCTTGGCCATCCAAATCAGGTGGTTATTTTTTAGATTTAATCTCAGCCACGATAAATTGATGGTTATGCCAAAAATTTGGCAGTTTATATTTTCCCAGGGCGGTTACCTTTTTTTTTTGACCGGCGAACTTCGGACCACGATCTATCGGGACTGGTTACCCTGGGCACTAGCCGAGAGAACCGAAGTCGACCACCCCCAGATGCGCGGGAACCCCGTGGAATAGGTAAACCCTCGCCCCCCGTTGGAGTCGAACCCGGGATAAACCCCGAGTCAAACTCTTCACCCGGATGTCCCCAACCACTGCGCTGCAGTGGAGAGGACTCCCAGGGCGGTTACCTAATAAGCCCTTTTTCTCGCTTCCACTAACTAGGTGGTTAGCACTTTGATGGCGGTTTCTCCCCTACTTTTTCTCATTATTTCTTGCTACTGCAACTCAACTGCCCTAACACTTCTATTATATACAGACGATTGTTCCAAAATCCTAGCATCTCATCTCCCGTCTCCTTTCCTAATCCGCTTCAACATCCAAAGATACTCTCCCAGTTTCATCCGACCAATTTCTCATTGAAATATTAGGTTGGCGTTATATGAATTCCTCCTTTTTGCACCTCCCTATCGTTGTATATGAAATTTATCATGTTGCAGATTCATTCGAACTGAGTATTGTTTGCGCTCACCAGATTCATACCAAAATAAGGTATAATTAGTTAAATATTGACTCATTTCTGTCTAGGGTTTATGATGCTTGATTTTGAACTGAAGATCTAGGTTTACTTCGTGTGTCATGGCACTGTGTGGGCTTTGTTTATATGTTGTGCTTGTCGGTTGTTGAATGAGTATGAAAAGGTTATAGATCTTAATTCGCTTCTAAGTTTACTGATCTTTTTTTTATTCAGTTATTGATAAAGGGGATGGTGGAGTGCTACGTGCGTTTTGGAGTTGCTTTCCACTCATAAGAAGTTTGATTTCATATGCCTTTTTGTGCATTTATTTGTTTGCTCACTATCTTTTTTATAAATAATATAAGGGAGAAAAAAGAGAGAACAAAATTCCTACTAAAACTTTGCTATCTTAATGTACAGTTTTGAATGGCCATATGTAAGTATATGAATTTGTAACCTAACAAGGCAGTCCACATCCTATTCACTCATCTTTATGGTGCTTTATTGTTGTGTAGCTATTTACAGACAACCTGTATACAGGCACCATTGATGTCCTTGCCAGTCTGGTGGTCTATGGTGATTCTTGTGTTATTCTTCGGGTAAACAGATTGCAGAAAGTACATAAAAATGTGGGAAAACAACAGTTGGCGTGTTCATATGCTGCTTAGTTTGTATACTTCATGAAATATACAGGTAGTTACTATTCTTTATTGTTTAATTGGCCAAATTAATGTTTAGTTAAGGTGTGTTGTCGGAGTACAACAGGTTTGAGTGATATTCACATAAGAATATATGCATTTTTTTTTACAAATGATAACATAAATCCATTCTTGATGGTTTCTCGCACTATATTGATTTTTTCCTTTATTAATTAAAAGTAATTATTTCGGTTGCTCTTTCATCTCACTGGGTTAATATTGATGTATGCAGAATAACAGTAGCACCATGGTGTATCTGCATATGTTGAATTCTCGTGAAGGTTAAAAAACGGCTACATAGTCGTTTTAAAGGTGTTATATTTATAATGTGTTTTAGTTAGATTGTGGTATGCTTCTCTAGCCTTTTGTTTTAGGGCAGTCTCTTAGAATTTTTGTTTACATAGGATTTTTTTCTGAACAGTATGGTTGGTCTGTAGAACTTATACAACTGGGCCTATGGAAATTGATAGCAAATATTTTATATAGAGCATTTCTTAGTTTTGTAGTTTGTACATCAATAGAACATATATGACTTTGTTACTATTTGCTCATAGATATGCCCATTTAAAATTTGTATGACCTAGAGCTTGGCATTCACCAATGATCATTTTATTCAGTTAAAAACAACATAGCAAGTTTTGTAAGGGATTTGGTAGTTCTGAATTCTGATGGACAATAAATGGGCTTATGACTTTCTTTTCTCAGTCCATCTTCTGTTTGTAGTCCTAAAATTGTTGGCATCGACCGTATACCGAAAAGGAGTCGGCCCTGAATAAATTTTCAAGAAGTTCAACATTTCAAGTGGAAGAACATTGGCTATTCTAGCTTTAAAAACTATAAGAAGACATGTTAAAAACTTTCAATGTGTATTTATTTTACTGTATGAATATCTGCTTCTTTGACTTTGACTAACTTGTAGTGTCAAGACCACTTGACTCGAGCAACTACAACTTGTATTGATCAAACCCACTAATCCTTTTTTTAGTTTTCTAATTTTGATAACTAATTACGTTATGTGACTTTTTGAGACTTTATACATATTGTTGTTGCAGTTCATCCTTTGTTCTGCAATCAATGTTTGAAGCAAGGACAAGCATGACAAAACGGTTATGTGCATCAAGTGTTACTGAAACACAGACTGCTACATTTCTATTCATGCTTTCAACTATTTATAAGCTTCTTCTCTTACAAATTTGAGAAAAGCACTAAAGAAAACATTTAACATTTAACCGTTTAACATGCTAAATCCAGTTGATTTGTTCTTTGCTTCAACCATTTGAGATAAAGAACAACCCAAATTGACCCATTGTGAGCCCATTTAAAGCACTTAAAATAAATTAATTTCTGGATACAATTTAATGTGGTTCAATACTTTTGTACAAGTGTAAATGGGTGAGTTGGGTAATGGGTCAAAACCGGTTGGGTTTGGCTAGCTCTTTTATAATTTTTCAGTGTGTTGATTTTTGTAAATACTATTACATTCATAAGGTTTGTTTGTTTGCTTTTGTAGACAATGTTATTAAGCTTCCCGTTTTAACAATAGAGAATAGATTGGGAAGTGGAGTACACAGAGGACCAACACTGAAACAGAAACAAGATGAGAAAGCATAGTATATACTATATAGTCAGATTTTAAGGTCAACTTAGAGCTTTATGAATAAAAAATATATAGTGGATTTGGGAACAATGGGATGGATTTATGATTGTATGCCTTTGATTGGAATTTCTTTACCAAGAACCATGAATCGAGTAATATTCAAGCAAAATATGTTTACGTGGATTTAAGGTTACCCATTTTATAGCAAGGACCCATTTGTTTTCTTATAGATGTTTTGTATTAATAAATTACAATGTTTATTTCAAACATGAGAGTATGTAGCATCTAATGTATATTATTTATTCATGGCAGAACAAAAATCATGGCTAAAGAGGTCATTGCAGTAATGGATCATTTGGGTTGAAACAAAGCTCATGTGCTTGACCATGAAGACATGACCGGTAGATAAATGCACAGGAGTTGATAAAGATCATTCAGACAATATACTTCAAAGCACCCCACAGGGACATCTTTCAGGTGAAAAAAAAGTTAGTTAAAAATGTAACAGGCTGGGTTAAGTAGGTTAAAAGTGTCATAATTAGAAGTGACAAATGGTCGAGTTGAGTGGTTAACCTACAAACACTTCGCACATCTTTTTGATCTACTAAAATTGTTAACAAAGTTATGATTGGAGTAATATATCAAAATAAGAATATGTTTGCAACATAGTGATTGTATGCATTAAAATTACTTCTTTCGCCTAATTACCCGTTCGACCCTTTTGTAGTTATTTAATTACTCGATAGAAATGGTCACATATAGTCATGATGATTATTTTTTTAGTTTGCAGGTTGAATTAGTGAAATCTTGCTGGAAAACAATTCTTAGCATCTCATATCATGGATGTCTACAGGGCTTCCTTAAGCTAAATTGTAATATCTTCCAATGCCATCAACATGTATAGTTTTAGTATTTATTTTATGATATGCAAATTTGGCTACTTGGTCATAAAGTATGAACACAATACCTTATGTTTGCATGAATCTGGTAAAAGTGTCGCAACAGACATATATATAAAAAAAAGCTCAATATTTAGTAAATGAAATAGTTTTTTTGCCATGCCAATTGTACACGAATTTATGTTTTGATCCGTCATCCAATTGGTATATGTTTCTTACTCTTAAAATATAAAATTAAATTTGTTTTTACAGTTTCTTCATAATCATTTATTAGAAGCTTATAGAAAGATTGGAGTGTTTAGACACTTGTGCCACATCTATATCTTTCTATCTTTCTCCCGGGTAGGTACGTGGATGGAAGTCGTTTAACACTAAGGCTGGGTGGTTCAGAATGGAGCCCATAGGGGCTCCATTCCGTCACCTCAGCACCATGTATGCACCACGTTAAAAGGGGACTTTATTTCCCCCTCCCAATAACTACCGGAAAATAGAATAGCGGCCCTTTAAATATAAAAAAGAAAAAACAAAAAGAGAAGGAAAAAGGAAAAAATGTGATTGGTTATCTAAAGGGGGCCCACCAGACCACAATATTAACGCCCGTTATTGCATTCACAATTGATAAATCCCCCCCCCCCCCCCCCCCCCCAAATGGCGCCTAGGAAGTAGGGGAAGGGTGCTGTTTTTGAAGAAAAAACTGAGGCGGCGGGGGATGGCGCCCATGCACCACCTAGCCTAATTGTTAAATTTTCCTGTGGTGAATGTACTATATCACACGGGTTGTAGCTGGTTTGTTGCGAGATCGCCACGAAGCAAAGATGTTAAATTGTGACAACTAAATAACAAAATTTGAGTTAACATGCATGGGAATTAACCAACTTATGCACCTACTAATCTCAGTTGGATAAACGTTAGCGACACCTTCAATGTACCATCAAGCATTAAAAAGATATACATTCCACCTATAAAACATATAACTCCAATACTCCACCCCCACTACCTATATTTTTTTAAAAAAAAAATCCATAACATGTCTTAACGGGTACTAAACAGGTAAACACGTATTTAACCTGTTTAGACACGAAAATTAACAGATATATTTCGTGTCTACCTGTTTAGGACACGGAACCTGTTAAAGTCATACCTGTACATGTTAAAATCGTGTAGGTTCGTGTCGGATATTCGTGTTCGTGTCTGAAATTGGCAGCCCTAAACAAAGCAAAGATGTTGAATTGCGGCAGCTAAATAAAAAAATGAGTTAACATGTATGGGAATTAATCAATTTTTGCGTATACTAATCTCAATTGGATAAGACGCTACCGAGATCTTCAATGCACACATAGTTTGAATATTGTAAATTATAGGAACCCGTCCCAACGGACGGGTATAGTACTAGTTCAATGTTGTTTCTTCAATCGAAATAAATAATCATAGTATAATGGACAATAATGATATTAACTTAATGACATAATGAAAATAATTACAAGTTTAATTATATTTTAAGATTGAACTCTATCCTTATACATTATGCGACAACGATGTGCGATGTTGTATCCTTATCTATCATGTCCAGGTTGTTTGGTATCTAGGAAAAGTTTCGTGTTAGGTGAAAAATGTAATCATATGAATTGTATTATTCTTATTTGAGGTTGAAATATAAGTTTTAATAAAATGTTACGTCAAGTATTATTTATCAATCAAATCTAGTAATCAACTAAGAGGGTGTTTGGGATTGCTTTTTAAAAACCGGTTATGCGTTTTGTTGCATATATATCCATCTTGGGGTAGAGTGGCTTTTAGATTATTGCGTTTTGATAGCCTAAATATCTATTTCAAAACTCAACCCAAAACACTAAAAACTGATTATTTGCGGCATTTTCAAAACGCAATAATCTAAAAATCAATTTCAAAACTCAACCCCAAACACCCTCTAACTAATATTTTCATTTTTCAGTTTCTTTCCTGATATTATATAGTGACTATGTTGTTGTTGTGTTGTTGTTTTTAAATCATTTGAAACTATATTTACTTATAGTTTTTATTTTAGAAAATTAAACATCTAATATTAATTATTCTATCTTAATATATGTTATATTTAGTAAAACTAGCTGGTGACTGATAGCTGGAAACTGGTAGCTGGTGGCTGGAAGCTGGTAGCTATAGATGAAAGCTGGTAGCTGTAGCTAAAAGTTGTAGCTATAGCTTTTTAAATATATATTGATGTTTGGCAGAGTAGCTAGAGCTTTTAATAAAATGTATAAAATGACCATAATAGGCATTAACTAACAGGTTGTATGCATGTTTTTTATTAGTTTTTTATTATAGAATGGGTATGTGTGTCACTTAGGGGCTATTTGATTGATTAAATATTGAATCATTAAGAGGTCTGAATGGTTAAGTGCTGAATCATTAAGTTTGACCTCTTAATGGTTAGTTTTCCTGTCCCACATTTGTAGGAGAGCCTCACTAAAGTGCTGAAGCTCAGGTAAGAAAACCCCAACCATCATCGACATCATTAAAAGAAACCCTCAAATTTTTAACAGCAACACAGCTACCATAGATTGAACAATCAAACTCTTAGATGAGCAACGATCACCATCATCGAGCATAAACCCGTCTGCCGCTGCCAAAGACGGCTGGAAAGCTGTCGGCAACAACAAAACCCCACCTCTCTCTTTCTCTCCACAATGAACCGGAGCAAGCTATCGGAAAATTAAAGGTGTTTCTGCAATGAATGGACTCCGATAGGTTAATTGAAGTCACAGAGAGTAAGAGATCAGTGGTAAATTAGAGAGAGAAATCGGTGGTGTTGTTAACGCAAGCCTTGCAGTGGCCGGCGGCTGAATCTAAGATGATTTGATGGTGATCATCTGAGATGGTGGTGGTGGTGTTTGTATGAGAGGATGGTGATAGTCACTAGGTGGTGGTATGAGATGTAGAAGAGATGATTTATGGTAAAGTTGCTTTCTAATAGAATGTCAGTTTTAGAATGAAGACCAATGCATCAAGTGTTTATACCTGAAAGTACAAAAAAAAACGTGCATAAAGGGGTTACTAAATGTGTGTATATATAATTTACATCTAAATAGAATCAAATAAAGTAACATTTGTATAACTTGATTTTTAAGATGTATACTTATCATTGATCTAATGAACTTAGGTGATACTCCATTGAGGCATCTTGGTGGTGGGATAAGACTTAAGACTATTATGTCATGCGTTCGAATCTCATAAGTGGGTTTTCTCATAATTATGAGTTTCCTCCGAAATTAGTGACTTGGTGGTGGAATATGATCGTGTGGTAACACTGATACCACGATAATACTCTAGTAATCCGTAAGTGATTTCAATTGGCCGTTAAAAAAAATAAAAAATAAACTTAGGTGATAAAAATAAGTAGTGGAATCTATATATATAATAAAAGAAAGCAATTTTAATGACATGGCACTCAAGGATGCATTCTCCTCCTTAAGTGTGTCATGTGTCATGCTATGTGGCAAATTAAAAAAAAAACAAATAATAATATAAAATATAATCTACTCAAATTAAATTGAGTTATTTTAGGAAAAAAGAGTTTAAAAACAAATTTAAATTTTTATCTCTTATGTTTCCTCCCATAATTTTTAAACGTTAATATCTTTTATATACGAGATTTTTTAAAGAAACAAATTACACCAAATTAACAAGCATTTTATTATCTTTCCAACGAGTACCATACTACTATATAAAAAACGGAGAAAAAAACGACTATTTTTTGTGGGATTTCGTTCATACAGGAAAAAAAAAACACAAAGTGTCCAGGTTATTCATTAATCATATATAGGTAAGTAACTAATTATGTTCAAATCAGTAAATATGAATTCTATTTTCAACATGTGTTAGCATTGGAGTTGTACATTGTTTTAGGTTAGGTATTAATATTAGAGTTATACATTGTTTAAGGTTATGTGTTAACATTGGAAATACATTGTTAATTGTTTTTGTTTAGGTGCTACCCGAATCTTTCCTGCATGTAATTGTAAAGCGCATCTTTCTATTTTATATGTAAAATTGATATGTCATATTAGATTTCTCAACCCCGAAACGTTTCCGGGGTATAATCTAGTAACTTGAATAAGTCAATTACATGTCACTTAACATCTTCCTTTAATTTTGTTCGTCTTTTATAATATATGGACAAATATTATTATTTTATTTAAAATAGTGGCACGATTAAAAAAAAGTGAGAAAGAAGACGACTTATCATGCACATATGAGCAAATTACACGTCAACTCATCGTTGGCTTATATGTAAAGTAGAAAAGGAGATGCCCCTATCAACTTATCGCAGTGTGCACTTCCCAACTCACTCGCGCACTTATGTGCTCGTTTCATATTTGTCGTAATAGCATACTTTTTGAAAACTTTTTTCATAATAACTTAAATTATAGAGTTAATTGCAATTTTGGTCACTGTGGTTTGTCTCAATTAACAGTTCAGCATGAGTATAACACTCTGAGTCCTTGTGGTTTGTCGGACTAACACTTTACGTCCCTTAAACTAACGGCGTTAGATTTTCTGTTAGTTTGTGGGTGAAATGAGTAATATACCCCCAATCTTCTGTAAAATGACTATTATACCCCCATCTTCTTCTTCTCCAACCCACCCACCGACCACACCACTGTCGCCGCCACCACCACCACCACCACAATCTCCATCGCTACCCTCACTCTCCTCACCATCTCTTCTAACCTTCGAAAAATGATAACAATGATTACCAACTATTTTGTTGCATACTTGCATCTATAATCATCCAAGATTATTAAATATACATTAAACAAAATAAAATACAGTTACAACTTACTGTTCAATTCGATTTCCATATGACAGTCTGACTAACTAAAACAGAGTCCTTTCATCACAGGAAGATAAAACCACCATTTCTTAATAATCAATCCCTTATTTATTATTAGAGTTAATTGCAATAATTAATTCCTTTCTTTTTCGTCTACCATTTTGATACTAAATATCGCTTTCTTCATCCTCTGTAGTAAATAGTAATATTACTTTCTTCAACAAAACACAATTACCACTAATATCAAATTAGGGTTCTTGGAGATAATCCTCTGCAGTAATATCAAAACACAATCACTAGTAATATCACTTTCTTCATCCTTTTTTCATTAATTTTTTCATTTTTTATATATTTTTTTGCTCTTTTTGACGGGTTTCAATAATAACAATCATCTCATCACTACTCATTAAGGGGTATCGAACACATTTTCCTGCTCTTTTTGATGGGTATCGAGCATACCAGCCGTGTTGCATCCTAAGTATCCGTAGGGTACATCGGTGATAGCAGGTGACCGGAGAAGGGTGACCTATGTGGGTGTTTAGAAGGTTTGTTGGGTCGCTGTTTGGAGGAGAGACGATTACCGGTGACAGGTTTGAGGTTGGAAGTTGTGAGGTCGTCGGTGAAAGAGACAACCGGAGATGGTGCCTGATAGCAGTTTGGGTTATCGGTTCAGAGGATGGTTGTGGATATGGTGTTTGGTGAGGGCTGCTAGAGAAGAAACTGGGTTGGTTGGAGAAGATGGTGGTGTTTGTAGGTGGTGGTGGTGCTTGCAGGTGGTGATGGTGATTGGTGGGTTGGATGGAGAAGATGGTGGAGGTGGTGGTGGTGCTTGCAGGTGGTGATGGGTGGTGGTGATTGGTGGGTTGGTTGGAGAAGATGGTGGAGGTGGTGGTGCTTACATGTGGTGATGGGTGGTGGTGGTGATTGGTGGGTTAGTTGGAGAAGATAGGGGTATATTAGTCATTTCACCCACAAAGTAACAGAAAAACTAATGGCCATTAGTTTCAGGGACGTAAAGTGTTAGTCTGACAAACCACAAGAACTCAGAGTGTTATACGCGTGCTGAACCTGTTAGTTGAGGCAAACCACAAGGACGAAAATTGCAATTAAACGAATGGTCACAGAAATATACAGATTGCATAAATGCCCATATTTAACACGAATGGTCACAGATGTATATAATTTTGTACTCGGATGATCCTTATCCTTAACCTTAACCGTCGTTAAATTTTTATGTTAAGTGAGTGTTAAATGCCTATTTTACACTCTACAAAAGACAAAACAACAAATAAAAACAATTAATTATTTATATGTGTATGATGACCAATCACCAAACTCCAACCCTACTGAAGAAACAATAAGTATTCCAGAGATTACCACTAATCACCGGGTGGTTAATACTTACGTTACTACAAGAACTATCCTTCATTCAAACCTTTGGTTTAACCCAATAGGAGAAATAAGGGTGAGTGTGTGTGTGGTAAGAGTAAGAACACGAAGATGTAAGTGGTTCGGTCAAGTTCGACCTACGTCCACTGTGAAGAGCTGGTTGTTTTATAACTTTGGAGAGTACAAAGTATTACAAAAAAAACCAAGCTCTATGTTACTAGTCAGTATTTTTGGATCATTTGCAAAGGAGTTCAAGGCTTCTATTTATAGGAGAGCTCATGGGCCTTTTGAAGAGGCCCATGAAGGGTACTTCCGATATGGGCCCATGCATGGGCTTGGTGCAGCTGGCCCACCAAAATGGCGGGAAAAAGCTGGACCATGATGCTGACGTCATGAGTTGTTGACTAGCCCTGCTGAATTGACACGTGGCGCCTGCTGAGTGGACGCCGGCGGCATGCTGACTGACACAGCATGGTTGACTTACCTGCTGGCGTCTGACGTGACGTCTGACAGCAGGTAAGCATGTCTGCCGGGTACTGTAGACAACAGTATGGTGGAAGCATGGAAGCAGTCAAGTCGTTGTTCATGTCAGCGGTGGTTGGACTGACCCTGACACGTGTCGCCATCTGGTTGGCGCGTGCTCGGTCCCAGATCCGAGTAAATCCCTCTGGTCTTTGATCTTCCGTACGTCGTACTAAAAGCAGGTTAGGGAAGGATATTTCGCGCGTGGGCGGACGCACTCCCTAGTAGTAGTAGTAGTAGTGGTAGTAGTGACAGCAGCGGCAACAGTAGCAGTAGTAGTTTAGAAAATATATTTTAAAAAACATAAATTTGTACTAGTTTTTGTTGATAATCATATATTGTAGGAACTTAAAATTGATATAGATAAGAGAATGATTCTAGTAGTGACACGTGATATTATTTTGAATAATTTATTATAATAGGAATTGGGGAATAGTCTGAAAGCATATAAGGCTATATGAGGCGGTCCATGATAGCCCGACGTGATGGTCGTGATGCTTGCGAACACCGCCCCAGGTAGGCTATGATGGAACAAATCAATCACAGCTCACGATGTATATTGCGAGTGTGATTAAGTGAAAATAGCCTTTGGGGGAGCCGTTGCAATGGTCATATGACTGTTTGGAAGAGGAAAAACAACCTTTTTTACTACATTATAAATACTCCTTATTTTTTTAACCAAATATACTATCAACGAAAATCACATATAACACCTTCATGAAACATTTGTTGGAAGTAGAAAAAATAAAAATTTGAAGTTTATGAGGGAATCGCATGGAAACGCCGAAGAATCATACAAGTCGATTATCATTGAACGCAAATGGGAAATTTGTGCAAAGTGATGTTGTGCCGAAAACTTTTAGGATATTCTTTTAATGTTTTTCTCGTTTTTGTATTTTGTAATGCTTTATCTAATTTTAATTGTATTATACTTTTTATTTTAATTAAAAATGTTGATTTTAGTTTATCTAAATTATAATTTATTTGAATAAAATGGTTAGTGATAAATGTAATGACCATCCATCAAGTCTAATTAAGTTAAGATAATAATAAATCTAACCGATAATAAAATCAAAATATCTATCCTAATATTTAAACTGTAGATAAAACAATATACAACAATGTGTAAATCGAATAATACACAAAGTTTGTGTTTATCATGTTTTTCAGATTAATAATATAATAATAATCAGAATTAGTATTTGTCACGCAATCTTCTATATATACACACCCCCTGATCTACCAACAAAAACCACCAAAGAACAAACCAGAAGCCCTCATAAACCCCAACAACCTTATAGGCTATACATACATACATATATATATATATCCACCTACACTAACCGCAACATAAACAGAGAATTAAACGATCGGTGGTAGGGAAGAGAGTGGGGCACAACACGTTAAAGAAGTCAAATTTGCTTCTGTATGCAGTCAGTAGAGTGCAACTACTACGTCTACTGTGGATTTAGTGAGCTTGCTAACCCCTTACAATGGCCTCAGCTTCGAAAACGACGTCGCATTCTTCCGATCACCATTCTCTTCCTATTGTTCCGGCTTCCGACGTCATCGTCGTGGAGGATTGGAATAAGGACGATCGCCCGCTTCCCATCAAGACTTCCGTGATCACTTCTTCTGATCCTCCGTCTAAAGGTAGTTACTGCTCTCGCTATGTGTATTTATATATATATATGTACGTATTTGTATATTTGCGTAATTCTATCGGTTTATCCATTACTAGATGGTTCTTGTACAAATCATGTCTTTTTATAAAGAGTGAGAACTAAAGTGGTATTTATTATGTGCCTAATAATATTTGTACTGTTTTATAGTTTTATTTATGCTATAATTATAAATAGGAGTTATTTTCAAATAACCTTTTAACTGTGAGAACTAAAGTTCTATTTATAAATAAGAGTCGGTATTAATATTTTTACGCTATTATTAATCCTAGTATTATAAGAGTTCTTTCAAATGGCACTTGATTCGTACGATTTAGATATAAATATGAATGAATAGTATGGACATGCGTACTTGGTGTTGTTGCACAATGCACACCAATCTAATGTATACGGATACGTATACGTGTACGTCTATGTTTGGATAATAGATGAGGATTTGTGAGGAGACATATGAGTTGGATAGTGGGTGTACGAAATTTGTAATTTGTTTCTATCATCTATGTATGTGTAGATCTAGACAAATATATATCAGATGTGGTGCTTGCTGCTAAGATTCGTCAACATTTGTTGTTTTTTAATTGTCACCTAGCTTTGTTGGTGGGGCTTACCTGAATAATGAATTGTCAGCCCCCTATATTTAATTTCCAATTGAACTTTTTCAAATACAGGAAATAACAATTTATTGATCCACTATTTATTTTGAATAGCATAAAATTCAGTGGTTTTGCAGCTACTTTGATAGTTTTTTAATTATATTTACAAGCTACAGTTTTTTAATATGAACATGTGTACGTGGTAATGTTAGAGCATTGTCCTAGATGTTTTATGCACACAGTTTCCTGTGCCTTTGTTTTGGCATGACACAAATTAGTTAAGGTTTTTAGTAACTTCTGATCTGAGCTTTTACGCCTTTACTCCTTTTAAGACGATTTCCTTGCTTTAGTTGCTACCAAAACTTATACACCACTGTGACCTCTATCTTCAAATGCTCTTCTCCTATCGTGGAATATGTTGTTGGATGAAACGCGTGTTAGTGCATTGCATAAATATGATTATATTTTAACATACCAGTCACCTATCCTACACATGTTAATTAGATTCAACATAATACATGTCACAAACAAAAAATAATTGAAAAATGGAGAGTTAGGGAGGATCTTAAACATGCATGGACCATTCACACTTAAACATATAGAAAAATTGAAGTTAATAATTGGTCTCACTATATCTGGAGTTCTACATTATTATTTAGTTTAATGTTGAGTTTTGACTCAAAGCTCAAAGAATGTGGCCTTGACATCTTATTGGTTGGAACTCTTCTTTCCTTAAACAGTTAGATTTCTCTATTGTTAGTTGGGTAACGTTTAACTGAGTTGAAATTTTTAGGAATCCAAGTCCTCACAAGGGCCCAAAGCAGTCATCCTTTGGATCCATTATCTGCTGCTGAAATCAAAGTAGCTGTGGCAACTGTCAGGGCAGCTGGAGCAACCCCTGAGGTACACAAAATGATTGTTTCATTAATAAAGCATCTAACTTATGGTAGCATATCTAAGTGATTGTGATGGAATTTGTGAATTTGTTAATTAATTCTCCATTTTAGGTTAGAGATGGCATGAGATTTGTGGAGGTGGTTCTATTAGAACCAGATAAAAATGTTGTGGCGCTTGCAGATGCGTACTTCTTTCCACCATTCCAATCATCATTGTTACCTAGAAGCAAAGGAGGAGCTGTAATACCTACTAAACTTCCTCCAAGGAGAGCACGGCTTGTTGTTTATAATAAAAAATCAAATGAGACAAGTATATGGATTGTTGAATTATCCGAGGTACATGCAGCAGCTCGAGGTGGGCATCATAGAGGAAAAGTCATTTCATCGAAAGTAATTGTAGATGTTCAACCTCCTATGGTAATCCTAAAAGATGTTTGTGATATTTAATAGATGATTATTATATTGCAGTTAGTTTTGAAACATTGTCTTTTAGATTTTAGCTTTATGTTAGTTTCTCATATTCTTATCCATCACAGGACGCTGTGGAATATGCTGAATGTGAAGCTGTTGTAAAAGATTATCCTCCCTTTCGCGAGGCTATGAAGAAGAGGGGTATAGATGACATGGATCTAGTGATGGTTGATGCTTGGTTAGTTAAATAAAATCATTTAGGATTTTTTAAACACCGTACAAATAATGTAACTTACGTATGCTAGACTTTTGTATGAAAACTTTTACAGGTGTGTGGGATATCACAGTAATGCTGATGCTCCTAGCCGCAGATTGGCAAAACCACTTATATTTTGTAGGACGGAAAGTGATAGTCCAATGGAAAATGGATATGCACGTCCAGTTGAAGGCATATATGTTCTTGTTGATATGCAAAATATGGCAGTGCTTGAATTTGAAGACCGTAAGCTTGTTCCCCTGCCACCAGCTGATCCATTAAGAAACTACACTCCTGGTCATACACGAGGTGGTGTTGACCGCAGCGATGTAAAGCCGCTACAGATTCTTCAGCCTGCTGGACCAAGCTTCCGTGTTAATGGGCACTATGTAGAGTGGCAGAAGGTAACATTTTGAGGTGTCATAAGTCTTGGTGGTATCCGGGTCGAGTGGGTTGTGTAAGAGGTCAAAACGAGTTCGAATTGAAACAACTCCTTTTTTTAGTATGGGTTGAAACGGGCCGGGCTGGGTTGTACCGAAAACTTCTAAATTCATTTTTAAAAAATATTATAATTATAATTAATGCATTAGTTATGATTATCAAATTTTTTTATTACAATAACAATCTTATCTTAATATATGAATAAAACGATTCATGGTATTGTATGCATTTCGAACCAAACGGGTCATAGGTGCCACCTCTACTTTAATATTTAACAGTATAGTGAGCGTGTGTTTCGTATTTTGCTTGGTTGGCAGTGGAACTTTCGCATCGGTTTCACTCCGAGGGAGGGCTTGGTAATACATTCTGTTGCATATGTTGATGGCAATAGAGGTAGACGACCAATAGCTCATAGATTGAGCTTTGTGGAGATGGTTGTGCCTTATGGCGATCCAAATGATCCGCATTACAGAAAGAATGCATTTGATGCTGGTGAAGATGGCCTTGGAAAGAATGCTCACTCTCTTAAAAAGGTTTGTTTAGTTTGTGTATTGTGCTAAAACTAAGACATCTTAAGTTTCTATGTTCGCAAGAATATGGTAATGGTGATATGTGTGTATGATATGGCAAATGTGGATGTTGGGATTCCAAAATACGATATGAGTCTGCGTGACTGCGTATACAAGTTAAGACATAAACAATAACTGAGAAATTTATTAATGATATACATCAAATATGCAAGACAAATATACCAGTACATAAGCCATATCATCCTTTTGGTTTTATATAGTGTGTTCATAACATTCAAACTATCAGAATGCTCAAAGATGTTCTCGAATTTTTAGTTATCACTGACAAAACAAGTAGGTCTGCCCATTGATAACATGTCAAACTGCGTAACTTTTTAGGCCGGATTTACTCACGAACATTTTATTGTTACTTTTGTAATCAAGTTCTGTGAGTATGATAACAAAACTACCATTAGAACATAAATCCAGTTTTATTTTGATATAAATACAACATTTTTTTCAGTGGCTTCTAGCTTGTGTGAAATAATTTTGCATACTTTGAAATATCTCTTTTTTTTTTCTGGTAAAGTAACACATCCGGAGGCGGAACCAAGAAATGTTCTCGTTAAAAAAATACATGCTACTTTAATTTACAAATCTACTATATGATAAAATCATAAAAAAATAAAAGAATAAAAAATCTCAGCATGTTCTATAAACCTCCTCAAATTATGGTCCATGTTTTGGAGAAACTTGATTAAAAGTTCACCTCATCATCCTTTTAAAAACCTTTTAATGATATGGGGACTCATCGCTAATGTGGTTTTATGCTAAATAATATTTTATACTACAGGGATGTGATTGCTTAGGACATATCAAGTACTTTGATGCACATTTTACCAACTTCATCGGAGGTGTTGAAACAATTGAAAATTGTGTATGTATGCATGAGGAGGACCATGGAATCCTATGGAAGCACCAAGACTGGAGAACTGGCTTAGCTGAAGTCCGAAGATCCCGACGGCTTACAGTTTCATTTATATGCACTGTTGCCAACTATGAATATGGCTTCTATTGGCATTTTTACCAGGCAAGTTTAATGTTTTTAAGATTCAGACCTTTCGGCTTCTCAATTGGTATTTGGTAGGATGACCGGTCAACAAACCACCTGTAATACAATAGCTATATTCATTATGCAGCATTAGACAAGTACATCTACAATTCAGAAAACTTGCATTGCATCGTTCTGTAATAGACGCTCAACTTTTTTGAGTAGTATGTGGTAGGATAACCAACACAAGAACGATCCCTACTGCAGCAGCCAGAATCATCAAATTGCATAATACTGCTCTCTTTTTTTATGTTAATTGTATTTACATTTTAGAAACTAGATTTGCATGTTTTATATTTATACGATAAACCTCAACTATTGTGAGGTGTATGCTTGCAGGATGGTAAGATTGAAGCTGAAGTTAAACTCACTGGAATTCTAAGCTTAGGAGCATTGCAGCCAGGAGAAGTTAGAAAATATGGCACTACAATTGCACCAGGACTGTATGCACCAGCTCATCAACATTTTTTTGTTTCTCGAATGGATATGGCGGTTGATTGTAAGCCTGGAGAAGCATACAATCAGGTATGCAGCTCAACGATACCTGTCGAAGTTGACTTATTAGGAACATAAACTACAGTACATTTATGTACATTGAAATTTTCTCGTGTGTTGTTTGATCTTCTAGGTTGTTGAAGTTGATGTTAAAGTTGAAGAACCAGGACAAAATAATGTTCACAATAATGCATTCTACACACAGGAAACATTGCTTAAAAGTGAATCTCAAGCAATGCGGGATTGTAATCCGTTATCTGCTCGTCATTGGATTGTAAGTATTCGTTATTATTGCTTTTAAGGCCAACATATAAAAGACATTCAGTTAGTTCTCATTTGAGCTGTTCTTAATTTTTATGAAGTTTGTATTCCAATTTCATCTAAAAATGTGAATTTGTTGTGTGTGAATCTACATACGTACATGTCGCGTATATTTTGGGACCATTAACCCCATGAGTAGTGTATTACATATCTAAAATTTTTGTGGAGTTGGGTCTGATTTTTGAAAATCGAGTTTTTCTCAAGTTACATTTTCAAGTGTCGCATCTCAACTAATTTATACGGATAACTTTCTGACTTGAATTGAGTTATGCTGACTTCGATTTTTCGTAGTTACCATTAGTAGTGTGTTACATATCGTTAATATCATTTTATTCCAGGTTAGAAACACCAGAACTGTGAATCGGACGGGGCAATTGACCGGGTACAAGCTGGTACCTGGTTCAAACTGCTTGCCTTTAGCAGGTCCAGAAGCCAAGTTTTTGAGAAGGGCCGCCTTTCTGAAACATAATCTGTGGATTACACCTTACACACCTGGTGAGGATTTTCCTGGAGGAGAGTTTCCTAACCAAAACCCACGAGTTGGTGAAGGTCTAGCGTCATGGGTCCAGAAAAACCGATCTCTTGAAGAAACTGACATCGTCCTCTGGTCAGTAAATTATCCGTAATGCTAATCTACAAGCCTATTAAACATTCAATAAGTTACACAGTTAAATTTGAAATTTTGTAGGTATGTATTTGGGATCACTCATGTTCCTAGGTTGGAAGACTGGCCTGTAATGCCAGTGGAGCGGATTGGGTTTATGCTTCAGGTTAGTTATAAGGAAAATGAAATTATATATAACTTAATATGTGGCTGACTGAAAGTTAAATTGATATTGTATTGTATTGTATTGTGTGCAGCCACACGGGTTCTTTAATTGCTCTCGGCTGTAGATGTTCCTCCTGGTCCTGGAGCTTGTGAGTCAGACATGAAAGATGCAAAGGCGGTTTCAAGCGGGTTGCTAGCCAAGCTCTGATTTGATCTTAATCTGGTGTATGAATGTGAACTAGTACAACTTTTGGTTTTGTTTGGTTTATATACTTTTTGTTAAATCTTTGTTCTTGCTTACTAGGGATTCAAAAAATTATTTTCCCTAAATCTGTAGAATAAGTTTGCACCTCATGTTTGTGTACGTATATGCATGTATGGTATACAACACGGTGATGGAGGTAGCACATGCAACATGGTCTGCGCAGTGTAAAATATGTTGCCGTATTAAGAGTTATGTTCATTAGTTTTGTTGTCAGGTCAAAAAGTGACTATCACATCACTAGGGGGTTTTCGCTTGGCACATCCACAGTAGATGTTTTTAAGAGTGTTTTTTAGGAGAGAGATGATGATGTGGATGAGAGTGTATGGTTTAGTTCTTTTACAAAAACACCAAAGTGTTTTTATGTCTTATGTGTAGGGCATAAGAGAATTTTTCCTTATGGTTGGGTAGGTGTCATCCACAAAATATACTTCTATTGTGGATGCTTAGTTTTACTAGTTTGTAATGGTTACACCATCCTATACCTATTAATATATTTGTAATGGTTACACCATCCTATACCTATTAATATATTGTTTAAATTAAATACACACGCTATGAGGCATCAAAATAAGGTTTTAAGTTGATCCATCAGTGTCAAGCACATGTACTTTGTTTGGCGTAACTGGCATGTTGGTTGAAACAGATGAACAGAGAGGTTAGAGCTTAGAAAGTGAGGTAATAACATACTTACTCGTAGTTCTCAAATTGCAAACCACTAACACCAGTCCTTAGAAGTTATACCTTTAGACGACCCATATCAAATCTTAAAACTGACTGCGTATGGTTAGGATTGCATGAAAAAACAGTTACATCTCTATTTACCAGCGCATTAATTTGATAACATAATGTGCGCTAACATCCATTGATGAAATTCGGAGGTGATGGGCTACCATCAAATTCAACGAAGAAGAAAAATATACGGTTGTTGGGTTGGACTTAGAATCTAAAACTGAAAAACACATGGATTCGAATATGTGACAGCTTCCTTTGTTTTTCACTCACAGAAACGCTATGACTCTGATTGAAGAAAACAGGGGTTGGGGTAACCCCGTTAGGGGTAGGGTCGTGTACTTGTGTTGAGATTCTTTTTACGATTTTACACCATATGAGATATTCTACATAGTCTAATAGTTAATCGGCTCAAACAAACATAGCAATTTATTTAAACCAAAGTCAAAAATCACTAGTTACTTTAAATACTACCACAATCACACCAATGTATAATGAAAATGACAAACACAAAACATGGCATTTTGGACATATATTTCACTGGCACCAACATCACATGACAAACTCAAACAAAGAACACCATCAGGATCCTAAGGATGAGATTAAAAAAAACCCTAAACGGTTAACAAGCATACCAGCACAATCAGACTTGCCTAAAAGTAAGGTTCAGACGGCCTGGTCTAAGCGCGGTTTGTTGTAATAAAATAGCAGAGGAGAGGTGTATGGAAAGACTTGATTCACCCCGTGAAAAATGAGTCTAGACTTGCCACCAAATATCAATACATCACCTGATTGCAAATAAAAGTTGTTTAACTTGTTTTCATTAATCGTATGGCCATACAAGAATTTTGCAGAGTCGCCAATGGAGATGAAAACCATAAGCGACCCTCTTTGGAGACTATCAGAACTCTCACCGCTATCCTTCATTTAAACAAACACACAAAAAATAACTCTACCATTTCAAATCACTTACCTACAAACGGGTCAGTCTATGAGAGTTATGTTATGTGTCAATTAGCTTAAGTTCCAAGTAGGGTTGATGAGATCCATTTGTACTCTATTATCGTTTCTAGTATAATATATTTAATTCGTGTAACATACATTATGTGAAAAAAAAACTTCTTAAAGAAAATCATCCTCAAAATAATAGAAATAAGTAATTGCAATACAGGCTTTGTATAGCCTAGATGATGATAGAAACTTCAAACTACCTTGTCCTTAAAAACGAAGTTGACAATAAAGAACTTATACTTAAATTATTTCACAAACTCTTTTTATTAATGTGGATAAGGTATACAAGCCAAAAGCTAAGACAATTTCATATGTTCGTGTGCATTTGTTTTCAAGTAAAAACGAACCTGATGAAGCCTTAGTCAACCATAGATAGGCGAATACAAATTGGCTAAACAAATATCTGGGTGCATTGAAGGAAGTTCATCCAAATGGCCTTGAGCATCTTGAATTGTGGTCTCAGCCAATGAAGTAAGTTCAGATGGAACCGCCATGCCTGCTTGGTTGTGAAAAAGGGGCTCACCTGATCATTTCGTTGATGCTTGTGCTTGTGCTCACTGGCATTCAATAGTGCCCCTAATAGCACTCTGGAAATGGTGTAGGGGGAGCTATTGGTGGGATTTTTGTTGAGGTGGAGGGGGCGCGAATCCATGCTATTCAGCCTTATATCTATAAGATTTCATTTTGTTATGTTTTATGTCGTGACCGGTGTTCGGTAGTGAGACCGAGAATGAGATTAGCACTAAAAAGCCTATTGGTAATGACTATGAGACACTATAGTAAGTGATACATGACCCGATTATCTAAAGCATACATACACATTTATCCGAATCATATTCTTAAACTATTTATTTTATATTATATTTGTCTTCAGGTAATTAAATAATCGTTTTTTTAATGGCAACCCTAATCAATTCCAATTCACCATCTATAGCTATTCCTTGCACAAACTTATATAATTGATAAAGCAAAACAAAGCAAAATGGAGATTTGCAAGTATCTTGAAGATGATGCATGATCAAATATGTGTTGGCATTTCTACATTGAAGAAAGAACAACAAAACTGGACAAAAATCAAGCTTGCACAACCATGCACACCAAAGAACGGTCGTGCCCACTAAAGGCAAAGTGTTGAAGGATTGAGAATGGATAAGAATTGATGCCATGTGAAAGCACGGGCATGTTTTCTTCCCCAATACAGACAAAGTTTGACATTCTTTTTTAAATTTGGCAATCGTTTTGAACTGTATACTAATATGAATTAAATTTTGTTAACATATGAATTGAAAGCAATGTATAAGTATGTATTGAATCATATATGTTGTCTGGTCAAATTTGGGATCAACAGATGAATTGAAAGCAATGTATAAGTATGTATTGAACATATATGTTGTCTGGTCAAACTCGGGCCCAATATAGTTCTAGGCGTTGATGTCAGGACTATGTCAGACAACGACCGGATAAACCACCAGAAATATGACGTAATAGTTTTTTTACCCACCATATACATGTGTTTTCGACAAAGACTGCAACGCCAAAGTTATCAAGTAAATAATAACCACAATTTTGTTATTGGTAAGGGGGTTAACACTTTCTAACAAATTAATAATAAAAGTCGGGGAAAAGAACACCCTTATAAACGATTACTTGGCTTATGGTTCAAAGATGACTGATATCAAAGGAGTAATTTATCTATCTAACAAATCAAATGAGCCATATGATTTACTAGACATCAGGGGCTTGCCAACAAGAATGGGTTGATGGTACGGAAAGAAATGAGGTTTCCTCTAAAAGTTACCCCTTTTATGTCAATAAAAGAGGTTCTGGACAAAGAGCAGATGGTACATATCCCCTTGAATCATCATCCACATTTATTCTTGGTAGACGTGGTAAGATTGGTCAATTTATGCTATTTTTAATTGCCATCCCTGAATTGTCGTCTCCCTATATCTAGTATGGAATTGGATTTTTTTCAAATCAAAGAAAAAACAATGTATTGGTATTTTTATTGAAAGAGGTTAATTCATTGACGTGGGTTTTGTTGAATGACTGTAAGGATAGTTGGCTAATTGAGCTGTAATATTCAGGTATCCACACCCTCACAAGGGCTCAAAGTAGTCATCCTCAAGGTGGGCATCGTAGAGGAATAGTCATTTCATCACAAGTTGTCCTAGATGTTCAGCCTTCCATGGTAATCTTAATAAATGGTTGTGATATTTAATGGATAATTATTGCAGTTAGTTATGCAACATTTTGTCTTTCAGATTTTTAGTTAGCTATTTATCGTATTATTACTATCACAGGATGATGAGGAATATGTTGAATGTGAAGTTGTTGTGAAAGATTATCCTCCCTTTTGGGATGCTCTGAAGAAGAGGGGTGTAGCTGATGTAGGTCTAAGGATGGTTGATGTTTGGTTAGTTAAATTTATATCTGGGTGATGGGACGAATCGTGTCTTTAATCCCGGGTTCAAACGTAATTTGGGGAGGGTTTACGGATTCCATCTGGTTCCCGCACATCAAGGGGTATGATCTCATGACGGTCGAGGAGTCGACCTTGGACATAGCCCCAAAAGGGTGTGTTTAGACGTGAGATTATTTGTCGTTCAAAAAAAAGTAGCTAGGTATTACCCGAAGTTATGAAAAAATATATACGGGTCGATTTGAAACACGACCCAAACACAACACAGTTTTAAATGGGTTCGACATGATATGAAATGAATAGTTATATGGGTCGGGTTAGGGGTGAAAAATATAACTCGTCAACCCGAATACCATCAACCCGCCATCCCTACATGCTTGACATCCCTAATGAATCGGAGTACGGGAGGGAAATTGCGGTCTAGGATTTGGATTGAATAGTAGTAAGTGATGGGGCTCGAACCTCGACATCTTTTATGGAAGCATGATGTCACAGAGTATTCTTCTGACTACCATATGTTGTCTTATGTTCTAAGATAAGCTTTTCACCAATGATGGTACCAATTCAAGCGACTATAGCGGATGTTGCAACTTCTTAAACTAAAATGGCTTTATATAGCTACAAAGAGGAGTTTGCAAGTGTTATTTACATTGTGTGATTATTTGGCGGTTGCATATGAGACCCCAATCCCCTTTATATACTAATTTGATCACTAGTTCTAGAGAATTCTTTTAACTCTATAGAACTCTATAAAAATATCACTAAAGTTCTTTTAACAACTAACAAATATAACGCTGCTCTAGATTTTTAATGCCACTCTAGAATCTTCTTTGATGGATTTTTGGATAGCCCTTTCTAATTTTTTCCACAGCCCTTGATGTCTTCATATTGTTCCGAAAAGTTCCAGCATTCTTGACTAACAACGTGTTTGTATTAAAGCTTATATACATATGTATTTTTTTTAATGATTTAGTTTTGAATTAGTGCTGATTTACCGATGATTAATTCTAAAGAACAATAAGTAGGTTTTTAATTGAAATCTTACTTGTTAATACCTGATTTATTAATAATAACAGGTATACCCACTAAATCCAGCATATAGCAAAGCAATTGGTATGACGTGCGACGAGTTGGATGCAGACAAACCTTACATCTAAACTGATATGGATGGGGCACTATATGAACACGAATTATAAATTGTGGTGGTAGTACAATCGCCCACTGTTGTTTTTAACAAGTATCATTTTAAACTTGCGATATCCAACAAGGTGGATTTACTTTTGTATTCCTTAACAAGTTGCTACGTAACTTTTTTGTCTACATTCCTATTTTTTTAAACTAACACGCCACAAGAAGCTTCGCAAGTTGCAACCCACTAGTAACATAAAGGTCAAGTTTTCTCTTATTAATCATACTGTTGTAAACAAAGGAGACGACACACATCATAAACCAGAGGTAGGTTTTTTTTTTTGAACGGCAAATTTCTACTTATTGTGAGACTTGAACCCATGACCTCTCCCTTAGGTGTTCCTAGAAGCATTCCTTCTACCGTTACGCAAACAACCCCAGTGACATAAACCAGAGGTAGTTAGAAACACAAACACAACAATGGCGTTAGCTCTACTTTCCCTCCAAATCCAACCCTCACTTCCATTCTCACCCAAACCCCACAACCAACTATTAACAATCAAATCCAAAAAACCCAACATCATTAAATCCCAAACCACCAAAACCCACGACGACGGAATCCCAACCGACCTCGTCAAAACCTTAGCCAGATTCAAATCCCGACACAACTTCATCAGAGTCCTCGAAGTTTCTAGAAAATCCGACCACCCATTCGCCGGTTCAAGACTCTTATTATTAGACACCCCAGGAAACATTCACAGCATCTCCTTCCTTTTTAAACTACTCACCGGAACATACTTCGACGTTTTCGCTACCTTCCCACCCATTTTACCTCCCGGACCTTTAGGCATTCTCGGGTTCGGAGCCGGGTCGGCTGCTAAACTAATATTAGAGCTGTACCCACAAGGTGTGATCCACGGGTGGGAGCTTGACCCGGCGGTTATTTCTGTCGGGAGAGAGTTTTTCGGGTTATCGAAGCTTGAAAAACAATACCCAGATAGGCTTTTTGTTTATATTGGCAATGCGTTGAATGGGAATGTGGACTCTGGGTTTTCAGGGTTGTTGGTTGATTTGTTTAGTAAAGGGTGTGTGATTCCGGAGCTTCAGGATCCGGATACGTGGATGAAGATGAAGAAGAAGTTGAGAGAAGGTGGGAGGATTATGGTGAATGTTGGAGGGAGTTGTGTGGAGGCTGAGGATTCTAGGAGAGATGGGAAGGTGGTTATGGAGGAGACGTTGAAGGCGATGGAGACGGTGTTTCCGGGTCAGGTGTGTGTTTTGAATCTTGGTAGGAAGGATGATAGCTCGATTGCGCTTACGGGGAAGTTGCCTGATTTGGAGCTGTGGAAGAAGGATTTGCCTAAATCTTTGAGGTTTTATGTTGATATGTGGAAACCTTATACTGGATAGTGTTTTAGTTGAAGAGTTTGATTTGTTAATGGTGACATTTTATTTGCACATAACCTGTTTGACAAAATGCGTCACAGAACTTAAGTTGTTATATGGGTGTGTATTAAATTTCATGCAAGTAGACTTGATGAAGGGAATGTGTATTTTACACAGACCTGTGGCTAACCCCATTATATTGCCCAAAAAAAAAACAGAAACTGGATTCTTTTTCAAGATTTAATTGCAGGTAGTCGTTCAGTGAAGAGCTTAAATTCGCGCTCTCGACTTAACATGCTGGCCCTCACATATTTCATGCTGGCTCCAAAGTGCTTCCCACCTCGGGTTAATACGTTATGCCTTCTCAAAAAGCTTTCACAATCGTCCACTTCGCCCTCACACTTTAACCAAGCAAATGCTGCATGAAATGAACAAACAAAAAGGTCAAAACTAGTTTAATCATAAATTTACACAAGCATTGTATTTATTGATTGTGAAATTACCAGGCAGCTGTCCGAAAGTTCGTCCGCTGAATGAACATGTTTCCAACGGAAAACTGGGCAAACTGAAAAGCATGGTTTTGTTCACGGCTTCTCTAATTCTCTTCCATCTTTCTGCCATGAGTTTGTAGCTATAATCAAAGAAATTAGTTTGGGCTTCTTGGTTGGCATGATTACAACTTTTAGAAACAGCTTGCAATATCTTTGCTGCTCGAATCTGTGATTCTTTAGACACACCAATGGTGTTGATCTCTATAAATGTGGTCATTTTCTTAGCAATCTCTCTATCTTTCACAATAGCCCAACTGCAACAACATATCAACCGAAAACGTTAATAAAGGTAGTTTTCGTCGCAAAAATAGGTAATGTTTCAATTTAATGCTAGTGTTTTCATACCCGATTCGAGAACCAGCATGACCTGTACTTTTGGAGACCGTAAAGAGCATTATATCATAGTCTGCAGGCGATAAAATCGTGTATATTGTGGCCAGTAGTAAGCTAGATCATGAATCAAAATCCCCTTATCTCCTTTTACTACATGTTGTCTCGTGAATCCATCAGGGTTGTTAGGAGAAGTAACAAGCTCGATGTAGGGTTCTTCTTTATTGAACTCGTACGCATCACCCGCCCATTTGTGTAGCCCTGATTTCAAGTAGTCGGTCATCAATGGGTATGACTGCAAACAATACTATGTCAGCTCACATGTGCATCAAACTATGATAGTATTAGAGAACCCTGCTTATTTTTTAGTAGCTTGTATGCTAACTGCTAAGTGTTATTCAAAAGTGTTTATGGTATCTCAATAATTTGATAATCACATTTACAAATTACAATACAACCAGCTATTTGTAGGGAGAGATTACAACTGTATCTCCTATAAATATAGTTATGGCTAGGATCGAAAGCTATAAATACTTATATACAATAGATATAATGCGTAATATATATCCGCTAACATGCCCTCACGGTAAAGCGGGAGTAGGACATACCCTCAAACTAGATAGAAACTTTGAAATAGATGTTGTGGGAGACCCTTTGTAAAAAGGGAAATTGGATTTTAACACCCTAAACTATTGACCATTGGCCGCTAACGCACTGAACTACAAAATTGAACAACACCGCACTGTACTTTCAACTTATTGGCCTGTATCACCCTCAGACTAACTATGGTTATTTTTTGCTGACGTGGCATGGTGACGTGTCCATTTCTGCTGACGTGGCATGGGGAACAAGCTGACATGGCATGGGGAACAAGCTGACATGGCATGGACACATCACCTGCCACGTCAGCAAAAATGGACACGTCACCATGCCACGTCAGCAAAAATTAACCATGGTTAGTCTGAGGGTGGGTGATACAAGCCAATAAGTTAAAAGTACAGTGCGGTTTTGGTCAATTTTGTAGTTCAGTGCGTCAGCGGCCAATTGTCAATAGTTCAGGGTGTTAAAATCCATATTCCCTTGTAAATATGTCGGCATACTGGGCACACGGAGGACCCGAATGCTCCCAATCCGAACCCTTTTTCTTACAAAATGTATGTCAATCTAAACATGTTTAGTTCGTTGATGTTAAACCGGGTTTCCAGAAAGGTAAATTGCACTCACATTATCACAACAAATAATAGTAGCTTTGTGCAGGGGAACATGGAGTTCAAGCAAAAGATTTCAAAGCCAACTTGTCTCAGCTATGGCATTCACAACCCCCCTATGATCTTTTTATGCATTGGACATGGAGATAGTATTATGTCGTTTGGATGACCAGAAATGAAATATCACAACATAAACTAGTACCCAAGTGTTTAAGATTGCCATCCACAACACTTAGATTGGATGATGTATCAAAGGTATTGGTCGATGGCTTGCATGTAGACATGGAGGTCCACCGCAAAAATGGCGTTGCCATATTGCTACTAAGATAAGAACAACCCATGTTTATCATGAGTCACCATGATGTCAAGTAAGTGGAGTGATCTCAAGTCGGTCATGGCAAATTCCTTGGACAAAGTTGCAATAATATTTTGAAGAGAAACGAACAAGACATTGCTAAGATGATATAATCTACATAAAGTAATAGGTATTCGGCGTGTGCCCCTTGACAGTAAACAAATAGTGAGGTGTCACAGATACTGCTATGTAACCTATTGAATGTAATGAAGTTGGAGAACATTCTATACCAGGGGCAGGGTGCTTGTTTGAGATTGCACAATGACACATGAAGGGGTGTCGATGGCTCAACAAAGTCGGGTGGTTGACGCATGTAAACTATTTCTTGGAGGTACCCATGTTAAATCATATTTTTACGTCAAGTTGCTATATAGGCAATGATTTGGAGATGGCTAGAGTGAGAACGCTTCGGATGGTTGCTAGTTTGACTACCAGAAGGAAAGTGTCAATGATATCAAGAATCGGTTCAGGTGGTTGATGCATGTAAACTATTTCTTGGAGTTACCCATGTTAAAGCATATTTTTACGTCGAGTTGCTGAATAGGAAATGATTTGGAGATGGCTAGGATGAGAACGGTTCGGATGGTTGCTGGTTTGACTACCAGAAGGAAAGTGTCAATGCAATCAAGAATCGTTTGAGATTTATCATTGACCACCAAGCGAGCTTTATGGCATTCAAGGACTCATCCGATATAAATTTGTGCGTATAGCCACATGCATCATAGTACAGGATGATCCTTTAGGCGAGGAACAAACTCCCACATATCTTTATCTTTAAAGCTTTAAATACATTGTTCATGGTCCGTAGGCAATTAAGATTGAATAAGGCCTTCTTGTGTGATGTAGTTGGAAGATTTGAGAGTGGATGTGGCATGGAGATTGAGTTTCTGTTGATGATTGGAGATGCCAAGTTTCGCTCAGGTGGTCATGGGGCGAGTGCTGGGAGAAGGGGCAGTAGGTGTGTTGACAGTATGTAGTATGAGGTTGAGGCATTGTTGGGGTCGGGTTTGGAGCTGACGGTGTGTGAAATATGATCGAACATGGTTAGTTGGACAAAGGATTGTATCATCATTTTATAAAAGATGATCATTTTATAAATGATGTGAACTGGTGGAGATTGGGGCAGTGAAAGGGAATGATTCTTCGTCAAAGAATACATGATGAGAAAATGGGTCTTGCCAGTAGTTGGCTTGTTTGAACAGTACCTCGAAAGTTAGACAAGTAACCAAGAAAGTTGCATTGGATAGGACATGGGTGGAGTTTGTGTGGTTAGATGGTTGAAAGAATGTTGTGAAGGTAAGTGGCGTTATGGAGACCTTCAACCCAAATTGTGGTTGGTAAATTAGCATGCATAAGAATTGCACATATAACGTCATTGAGTCGTCAAATTATCTTTTTGGTTTTGCCATTTTGAGGGGAGGTATGAGAGCAGAAGAATTGAAAACCAGACCGAGTGTGTGTGGGCAAAAGTTTTAAAATCATGATTTTCAAGTTGATCGCCTAAATTACATTGGAAAGTTTCATATTTGAATTTAAAGGGTAAACCCACACGTATTTATTCATAGAAAAGCATGCCGATAGAGTGAGGTTTTTGAAGTCGTGCTCAAGAGCTACAACACGGGAAACTATGTTGCTAGTAAAAGGTCTCAAGCGGCTTGAGCAGTTGAGTCTGTATCGAGAACAAGAACTAAAAGATCATCATATGAAGTACTTGAAATTCACTAAAGAACTATTGCGTCAAATCTCAGACTTAAGAGTAGAAAATCGTATCACTTTTCTTTGGTACGGCGATACCATCAATATGATCCAATATCTTGCAACCCGGCCATGATGCATGAACAACTTGACATAAGATGACTATTTGACCTTAAAGTCACCAAGAACGCGCACTTTGTTTTAAATGTTGGTGGTCGTGTAAACAGGATGCAGGGGCGATGATGTTGCCGATTCCGTAGCAATGTCGAGGTGTTGAGTTGTCATGGTAGTGACCGGTGGAGTAGGATTGGTAGGGTCAAGGAAGATAAGGCTCTGATACCATAAAATTGTTTATGGTGTTTCAATAATTCTAGAGATTATAACTATATCTCCTATAACTGTAGAGATAGAGAGTTACCAATAATTCTATACTGACATATATAATACATAAATATGTTAGCTGGTAGTGTTATGTCACTTCTTTTTGAACTGCAAGCTAACATACTCCTATACTTTCACCTTGCGGTATATTAACCTCCAACTCTAGGATAAAGTGGAGACACCTTACAACCACAACAAGTTGGCATGTTAAGCTTTTGACTTCTACAATTCATGTTGTCTTCCCTATGTAAGTGTAAGGGAGACACATTACCATCACTCACACCATGTCCCTTATGAAACATTATCATGTCATTTAAGTTGACATGTTAATCCTTTGACTTCTACAACTCATGTGGTATTCCCTATGTAAGTGTAGTTGCAACTTCTAAGCTAAGTTATCTCAGTTTAACAAAATCAACAGATGCAATGAACCAATAAGTACACGTCTGACTCACTGTAAGTGTGTGACACAAGAAACATCGTCATTAAATACCGAATATAGAAAGATTTTTCATTTCTGTGACATTGCTTTCACAACAAGTGATCAATAAATAGTTGCAGAAAAGCATGTAACTCCATTGACCAAAACAGTAATGAACTGGTGTAGTATTTAACTTGTAAATTACCGAGTAAAACGGAGCGGCAGACACGACATTCATGGGACCTGAACCATCAGGTGGCGAAAGGGCGTAAAGTGCAGCCTGATAAAGTTGTGAAGAACCCGTTCCCACCACAATATGTCGACCCTCCGTGACCGCATTGCCAACCGCTTTATGCAGCCCTGTGATTGCACTCACAAGTCCAGGCTCCAAAAACCAGCAAACGTTTTTTACATCTGAAAAAATAACTTATGTGTTGCCAACTTGAAGTCACAACCGTTGTTTCTTCACCCTTTTGTTTCCAATAGTCCTCATACATCGTGGGGTCGCCACTAAAAAAAGTAACATATTAATTAACCAACATACTCGTTTAACAAAATAAACAAAAAAAAAATGTTATTCATGTCCATTGGAACCTACTTATAACACAAAAATGTTATGTCATTTTACCAACACACTCGTTTAACTAAATAAACAGTCATTCGACGAAAAACTCAAACAACCGTTTAAAGCTAGGGGTTATGACACAATAAGCCCTAACCTTCAAAAGGCCATTTAAAAGGGGACTAGGACACAAGCCCTGCATCGCTAAATGGCCGTTTCGAAACGGTGGTGTCATGGAGCACCATTTTATAAATCTATATAAATGATGATTGATCAAGAGTGACATGGTAACATGTTTCTTAATTTTGTTAAGTTTAACAAACCACATGAAGAAACAGGTAGTAGTATAAACAGTCCTCGTGACATCCATACTAATACACGTGCGTCATTACTAGAATTTATTTAGTATTATTAAAACAACACCGATATGGCACTTGAAGTGTTGTTTGATAGTATTAAATAAAGTTGAAAAGTCAGCATCATATTATTATTATGGATTTGTGGGTGCATGAAGAAAGGTAATGACAACAAAGCAATGAAAATGATTATGGACGGCGATGGTGGAGGTAGTGGTGGCGGTGGTGGTGATGGCAATAAAAAAGTACAATAAAAAGTGAGTAACTGAAAACGAAAGCAACAAGACAATGGGCACGTTAATCCATAGTGCACGTTAGCATCAACGGTAGACCCGAGGATCGGGAAGTTAAACATGGTGGCTCCCCCGAAGTCCCGAACCCTGACATCCATCGTCGGAATCCACAACATCGTCTTCTTGTCTTTGTCTCTCCTCTAACATACACGTAAGTGAACAAGGCGCACGTTAGTGTTTCCCGTTATTCTTTTGTATTCTTAACACCACTCAGCGTTCACTTGGGCACTTGGCTAATGTTTCTTGATTGATTATTAGAAAACTGCATGTTTTATTTCATATTTTGGGAGTGTTTGGTTTGGAATAAGAAAACATGTGTCTGCATTAAATTTTACACTTACGGAAATTGTTTTCTATGCTCATGCAGAATTCATAAATGTGTTTAAGAAAACCAAATAATTATTTAATTATAGAAGAACTCAACCTAATTTAATGAAATTTAATACTAGATCAACTACTTCATGCTAGGCTGAATTAGCATAATAGAAGCATGTTGCAGCCCAAATGTGTACAGATATGAGTCAAAGAAGTCCTGCAAGACTTTTTCACAGCTGCATATTGGTTGCAGACTTGCTCTCGGCTATGCAGCCCAGTGGATGGGTCAGATTTGCTGGATCAAAAACATAGAGTGCAAGATTGAAGGTCAAAAATGTTTCAAGTCCGCTTATGTTGATCAAAGTGCTTTCGTTATTGGCGACCCGTAGACTTTGGTTGAGAGTTAATATCATTGTACTAGTTGTGGCGAGGGATATGTTAGTGTATTGGTTTTTTTTTTCGGTACTTCCGGTTTCTCTAACTTCTGGTTAGGAAATCTTGTACTCGCTTATGTTTTGTTTTGTTTTTCGTGTGAAATAAAAGTATTCCCTTCTCTGTTAAAAAAAAAAAAAAAGTTATTTTAACTGTTATCAGAATTTTTTAATTCTTGTTTTTTGGGGCATTTTTTTTCAAGCCATTTAAGCTCCTAAGCTATATTGGCTATGTACATTTTCACGTTAATGAAAATTTCCCACGGTTAAAAAAAAAGTAATAACGAGTTCTGGACTCCTGCTTGATCAACGAGTCGGTTCATTAGTAAACGACTCATGCTTGATAACGTTAAACTACAACATAAGAATATACATCTACACGTAATAGTAATATGTAAATGTTTACGAAAGTAAACAATAAAAAAACGACATATCTAGTCATTCGGTTTCTTTGAGACATATAGTAAAATGTTTCTTTATTCTGCTTTTTTAAAATCAAACGAACTAAACTTTTTATTCATGTAAAGTAATTACTTTCGGAAAAAAAATATGTTGCAGTTGTTTGTTTAAATATAGTAACATTTTAATTTGAAATATAGAAAATTAAATTAAACTCCAATTAGTTTTAAATAAATAAAAAAAAGTATATTTGACAAAATTTGTACTACAGCACTTACTGATCAAGGTTGATCACAACCTTCTCTAATCCATCAGTAGCAGCACCAGACGACGTCGTTGCCAGCATCTGCGTCATCTTGCTAACATGCGCCTCCTCCTCTTGTACTCTGTTATTTTTCTGAGCATATAAACCAGAGCCATGAAGATGAAGGATATTCCCCCATTTGGGTATTAACGTTTCTTCATCTTCATAACTTATTTTCCATATTAACCCATATTCATTGCCAAAGAGACCACCAAAACATTCTTCAAAAAGAAATAATAATAATCCGCCATCTCTCTGTTTATGGCTTATGAAAACAGAGATCCAAAACAGCTTCAGAAGAAGATGTTTAGTTGAAGAAAGTGATTATATGATGTATCTGGACAGAGAGACACAGTGGCATTTATCTCGGTTATTGAGCGAATTAATAAGTGATCTTCATCGATAATCGATATGGGTTGTATAGAATCAAGAAAGTTCAAAAGGTGGAGAGAATGAGTGTATGGGTGCAAATGGGCTTCAAAGGCTGTGCTTACAGAGTATACAGTTACAGGTCCTATGGAGATGAGCTTTTCCACTACCTATAAAGGTTTTTCTTTTCTTTTGCATTATTGTTTGCTAAAAGGTAATCAGGCATTTTATGAGATTTCTATTTTAATAAAACAATGGAATATGTACTAATTAAACGTGATATCTTTCACTATGGTCTTGATTTATGTTTTATAAAATAAAGCCGGTTACTTTACAGATCAGTTATTATTACTTTAGTGCTCATACCAGTCTAAAGTTTAATCAATCAAAAATTAAAACACTAATCATTTTAAGAGCAGCCGCATCGCACCACTCTTCGGGCAATGGCCATCTCTGCCCCTTGTTGGACCTAATACTACGTGCACTTGGGGTGAAATTTGGAGTTCTTCACTTGTGCAATTTTGACAAGTGTTATGTGAGTCCTGGTAGGGGCTTAAAAATGCTTGAATTTCACAAGGGGTGTAGTGATGTGGTGTGAATGTGTGTATATAAGCTATTAAATTTGAATTAAAAAAGAAAATATAAAAATGAAGTGGCAGAAGTTGATTGGAAGAAGGAACAATAGTGCAGCGCTAAATATTCTATGCTTGTGCATTTAGAGCCCTTTTAGCGCCAGGGGGCCGGTGTGCGGAACGCGAAAATGCCCCTTTAACGCCCATTTAACGAGCCACTACGTATGGTCTAATATATGATTTTCACATGCGCACTCTTTCTCACATTACCCTACTTTTTACACTAACCGGGTATTACCGGTTTGGGTTAAAAAAAATACAAAAAGAAGCATTGGAATTGGTTCCTAACGGTAATATAGCTTTTAGGAAACAGTTATTTACCATTTAACAATCCTAGTTTATTATAAATAGGTGTAGAATGTTTGTTTTTTATTACGCCACTTTTTCTAACTCTCAAACGCTCTCTAAAACGCAAAACCAGTCAAATCGCTCAAGTTATGGCAAACAATGAAGAACTTGTTTTTGTACTTGAAACCAGAACAAACCCCGACATTTGGTCCCACTACGATTATGTCTTATGTCGGTCAACACCGAGATGGCTCGATGAAAATATTGTGAAAAGTTCTTGAAAGTCATGGCAAACTCAACTCTAAAAATCATATAGTTATACATTGTCCGGTAAAAAAAAGCTAAAAGAAGATGAGTCGTTTGGATCCCCAAACTAAAACCAGTGTAGTTAGTGGTTTTTATGTTTAATTTTAAGTTTTAGAATGTTTAATGTTAATTTCAATAAAATAATATTTTATATTATACAGTTAACATTAAACGTAAATAAATATTAACATACTAATACAAATTACATAGCTGAGTTAATTTTAAGCTTCAAATTTCTAACATGGAAAATAATCTTCATTAACTTCTTCAACAACATGGTCGTCATTATTTGAGCCCTTTAACTTGTTCATCCATCGCCACCCAATAGTGTGAAATCATCCAATCGGGTAGGACATACTTCTTAGCTTTGCTTTGAAATCATCGCTTAAACGATCGGTTTTCAAAATTCATTTCCTCGTACAACCTCTTTTTAGGGCGATCCCGAATTCAGCACCGGGTCAATTGCCTATTGTACCATTCGCTTGTATTTCTCTTAGCCTAATGTATACAAAAGCTAGTGCCAAGCAGTACTCCTTGTCATATACTTTTGATTTTGCATTTAGCTGGGGTTCGTTTACTGTTTTTATTATATTTTCTCTAGACAAAGCTAAATAGAAAATATATAATAATTAGTTTTTTGAAGTATAGGAATATACAAATTACAAAAACTTGGGATTTTAACATCTCCATTGCAAAACGTCTTAAAAGGCATCATCGCATAAGATGTTTTTTCCGATAAATTAATTCCTTCATCATCGAAACAAACTCGGCTAAACGTTAAAATTGTAAACTTGTTCACTCATCTATATATCTAAAATGTGTCAAAGTCGATCATTATTTGTAAAATTAGCTTAAACATTTTCATACAAAACAATAATAAACATAACCCGATATGGAAAACGCGAAATTCCGCTAAGACCCACAATATGATAGTAATGGTTAGAGAATATAAGGGAATGTGAAAGGAACGAGTATGTGCATATAAGCCCTAAACCTAACCTTCGAGCTTTGAATCAACCTATTTTGGGTCCACTAGATTCCAAACGAAGGTTCGGGCTCATATCAATATGGATTAGAAAGTCGTCTGGGCTTTTAGCCCAATAATTCATTAGAATCAACATTAGGCAGAACATTGATTGGGCCAATATACAATGATGAGTAGGCTTCTGGATTTTGGGTGAATCAACGGTTCAAATGGATTAAAGCAAATAAACCCATAACTTAATGTACATCACAGATTGAAATATTGAATCCATTTCATTATTTGAGATCCACTGGCGACCCAATCCCTGTGAGTTTGCAACCCATTCGATTGATGACAGTATACCATAAAGACGCACAAACATGGTTTTTTCAATACCCGATTTCGGATATGGTCGTGTATCACTTCTACCGGATACAGGTGTTCAACTGTTTAGAACCGGACCGAACCGACCTGAACCGGAACCGTTAAATGCTAATATAAGAACCGGAAACAAACCGTATTGGTTCGGTTCGGAACCGGGTTAAACGGTTCTCATTTAAACGGTTCTTGATGAAACCGGTTCTTAATTAAATCATAAATTAACAATTAAATAAAAGACAACTTTAGTAAAATTAAGTTGTGATGTCATAGTTATATTAAGGACCTATGATACATTTTGGAAGTGCACCGTGCACGGTACCTATCGCATATATGCAATGATTGGTAATTATGACACTACGAATAATACATAATTCAAATGGAACTCATAACTAAACAAGTTTGCTAGATGTTATATACTTAAGATGACCTGAATAATATTTTTTATAATGATTAAATTGAAAATTAAGAATGTCGATAGCCGGCCTAACGGACAACTTGAAAAAACCCACTAAATTAATAAAGTTTTTAAATATAATAGTTAAAGTTTAAACCCAGTTAATTCTAATGGTTCTTCAAATGGAACCGCCGGTTCCGAACCGAACCGAAAAACCGTTTTCACGCAAATTTAAGAACCGATCCTAAATACAAAAATACAGTTCGGATCTTGTTGTTCGGATTCAGTTTCCTGCTGGTTCAGGTTCCGATTCCAAGCATAAAAAACTGTACCTGGTATACTGGTTACGGGTCGGAGGATGGAACCTGTTCTTCAAAAACCGGGTACAATAACCAGGTATTAAAAAACGAGTATATCAGGTATTGGAAAAAAACCCCAGTTCGGCTATTGAAAAAACCCGGTTCATGGTTGCTGTGCTTTAACGATTTTAATCCAATTTTTTTTTGTAAAAAAAACGTAAACATTAATATGCATCGTCTATTTAAATGTATATGTATTAGAAACTTGAAATACTACTAACAAATAATATTTTAAAAACAATAAAACTTGAAAATATTCAAGGTGTTGTGAAAACCCGGTACCGATTATTGATAAAACCGGGTACGGTTTCGGGTATAAAAGGGTACAGATTGGGTTAGATTCTAGGTACGGATTTTTAGCATATATATCTCTACTCTATGTGTACTGGTGCGTAAGGCCGGTTTCGTGTCCGGTTCTTATATAATTAGTTATAACTATATATGGTTCCAGTTTTCTAGGTTTTAGATCCGGTTCGTGTTTTTGAGCACCTTTACTATTCCATCGCCTTTAACCAAATCTTCACTACATAACTACAAAATGTTAGTAACAGTTTTAACACCTATCAAAAAAACAAGCGAAACAAATTAATATAAAAGCAAAACACTATAATTGACGCTTAAATCGAATAATTATAAATGTACATTCGAATTGTAAGGCAAAGTGCGTAATTAGGACGATTCACAAAAGCTCTTTGTGTAACGACCCGATTTTTAACCGAGTCATTACCGATTGGTAGTTAATCTCATAACTATTTTTATAAACTAATTATCTTCCTTTTTAGAAAAAAGCCGATTTCAACAAATAACCAAACAACTCTTCTTAACTTGAAAACATATTTATATTATACATCCAACCTTTGTTTCAAACATTGTTTCGGCCAAGCCGTTACATTCTTATTTTAGAAAACGTTAACCAACAACATGATTCAAACTTTATTTATAAACATCAAACTTCATTCGACAAGTTCACTAACACCACAACTAAGCTCGGGTTCCATAGATACGATAACTTCCTGAAATGTACGTTTAAAATACTTAGTCGAAACTAGTGAGTGATGCCAAAACTTAAACAACCATTTTGACCCGTAAATCATACATGCATGCAATGGTCCGGTTATTCTATTTTCCGAGTATAGATCGATTATATATGGTCCCGTAGCCTCTAATCGGCCCGGGTCTATACTCTCTGATACCGAATGGATCCATCCTACGTAGTTTCTATTTAACCGGTTTTCTATTACTTCTATTAGATCATGATTCGTGAAATATTCATAAAAACGACCAGAACAAACATACATTTACCCCGGAAACATTAAAACGATTATGGGGGTACATGCACTCACTTGTTGTTCTTCCCTCGTTGATTCTAAGACGAATAGCTTGCTCGGGAATTATGCGATCACCTGTTTGCACATATACGGTTAATATACACATATATACGTTATATATAGCTGACCATTACAGCTTAGGTTATAAATACGTATGTAAGCTGGCCATTACAGCTTGGCACTCGTGTTTCCTACTAGTTTGAGATTAGAACCTTACCCGGATGCTTATAATAACCGGCCGTACTTAACCGTAGCCGATCTTGCTTCTAAAGGAAAGGAGTTATATTATAGTTAAAGGAAAGGTGGGTTTAAGTGTATATAAGGATTTAAAGGTTTGTTTTTAAAGAACATGGGTTCCGATCGGTTTTGAGGAGAGGTATAGGTGGTTTGCATGTTGAAAGAGAAAGGTGTTTAATGGTTTGGGGTGGGTTTGAATGAGCCGATGGTTTTAAAGATTTTATCATATTTGTCTCATTCAAAAGCAATGATGGTTCCTAGATTATAGGGTGCATATGTTTGGATGTTTGATGAGTTTGGATGGCACAGGTGGATGAGGAGGTATCAAGTTTGGCGGTTTACTATATGGGCGATGTATAATATAGAGAAGTGGGCTTAAAACTTAGTTATAATCTATAGTTTAATTGATAATTCATTCTTTTGATCCAATTAGTTTTAGGCCCAATTATAAATAAACGGACCCTTATTCGCCCAATCTAATATCGGGTTTTTTTTAAAAGTATCGGGTTCCTCAATACCGGCCCAATAATAATTATCTAAACATAACTATTTGGCCCAACATGTATATCGGGTTTCTAATATATATCGGGTTTATATATTATAGGCCCAATACATTATCTTAACCTTTTGGGCCCAATTGGTGGCCCATATCCAATACCGGTCCATTGGGCTTTTTTTACGGGTTCTCTTAGTGGGCCGCTTTATTGGTTGGGCTTGATCTGGGCCTACGGTTATGATCCGGGTAAGGATATTGGGCTATACCTTAAGGTGGCCCAATATTATTTTATTTTTATTTAATTATTATTTTTCGTTAGTCGTTACACTTTGTAGAAGTTGAAGTTATTCAAATGAAATTTAGAGACGGAGATGAACCCTAAGCTAGATCTTCATGTGCACTAATGCACTATTTATGGTAGGGTTTCTATA